>NDFZ01005330.1:320034-393306 GCA_002192655.3 Mamestra configurata
ATCATCAAATGACTTCTTCCGCTCTGGGTGGAGCGGAAGGGCGTGTCAGACTCTTACTGACTAAAACCCATCCGTGTTCCTTCTAAAGCCCTTTGCGTTCCAGGGCCGCGGTGACTCTTCCGAACAAATTCCGCAACCCTGGCAGGCTCTGGCCCTAGCGGGCCCCGTCTTCTATGCTGACATCTCTTTGAGGTGCGCGTGAAACAACGCGCCATCGTCCATAGCTCCCCTGGATCCGCCAGTGAGCGGGCGCGTGTATATAATTGATTGTAATCGCTGAAAGTTCCGTAGTTCGCGTCGCTGCAACTGATGACCGGCTCTACATGGCATTAGTGGGGTGCGGAGTGCGTGATAAGAGGTAGCGGGAGCGGGTGAATGGAGTCGGTATGTAGGTAGTTAGGTGCACGTGTTGTCTTATGGGGAAGGAGGAAAAAGGTTGGAACAATGCATTCTATGGTGTATCTTGGCGTTTGGGCATCTAAGATTAGTTAAAATCTAAACTTAATATAATAAAGCTGGAGTGTTTGTTTGTTTGTTTCAACGCGCTAATCTCTGGAACTACCAGTCGGATTTGGACAAATATGTTTGAATATGATAGCCACATTCATGAGGAAGGCCGTATAGCCTATAGGAAATGGGAAATTCCTACGGAAACGAGAAAAAACGGGATATGCGCGTACGAAGTCGCGGGCAAGAGCTATAAAATTAAATAATAAACAATGATGAGCTCAAATTGATTACTCTAGTTTAACCCTTTGTCTACTATGCCTGTAAAGGGTTTAACAGAAATAATGTAAAGCCTGAAGAGGCCTATGGTACCAGTCATGCAATCGTGAAAAATAATCAGCGGTTCTGTACATTTTATCGAGTTCACCGCAAGTAAATGTATGGAGCAGTGGATTTTTGATTATTTCATTTATTATTTTTAATTTCAGGGTTTTTCAGTTAAATGTTGTACAGGAGGTTCGGAATTTGACAGACAAGTATCTATTTTGTGGATTAGTATGCCGTATTAACTGGCTTTCTGTTTTAGCTAATAACTAGTGGCGACAAGAAACTTTTGGTTTCTTACTTAATAAACACATCCATGAATCGCCCTTTTGCGTTAAATCACACTAATATTATAAAGACGAAAGTTTGTGTGTGTGTGTATATGTTTGTTACTTCTTCACGCGCAAACGGCTGGACCAATTTTGATTAAATTTGGTATGCAGGAAGCTGACACCCTGGATTAACACATAGGCTAATTTTTATATGTATACTAGCTGCGCGGGTAACACCGCGGGGCGCAGCTAGTATCACACTAAAATTAATGCCATTCAAAATCCTGAAACTGCTTTCGAAATTAATCTTATAAATTAGACCACGTTTCCACCACTTTCTGCGCAAGTCATCGTATACTCGTTAAGTCGCTACCAAACAAGATTTTCAACCACCTCCTATCCTCAGATAATATTTCACATGAATCGTTTATCCGAAGATAAGTTCAGCATAATATATCGTGGGACTTTCTCATAATTTTTGCGCGCAGTTAAAACTTTATGATATAGTATTTGGCAAGCATTTAATATATTCCAAGTTCGTTTGTTTACGAAAATTTTTAAGTTAGTGTTATGTAAAATGCGATTAAGTTTGTGTTTTACGTGTTTCTGTTTGAGAAGATATGTATGAAATGTTTCATTATTGAAATATCTTGTAGACTTTCGACGGTTACGATTTATATTAACCATAGTTTTTGGGAGTTCTTTTGTTTCTTTAATACTGGCTTTTACTTCATTGGTAATCTTATAAATAAGGTGTAATATGGTGGTAAAAAATTGCCAATTATTAGTGATGGTCCTCTACTAAAACGAACTTATGACATAAACATGACTCAATTCAATTCAATTCAATTTACCACAATTCAAATACCACTGGAAAGTCACAGGAAAGTGTCACAAAACACGCGATTTCGTTTACTTGAATGATACATTTTCTATTTCTTCCAGCTATTTTGATTTAAAAACCACACTACTAAACCGATTTTGATGGAACCAATCGGAACGTATACCCTTTAATATGATTTTTTTTTCAAATCGCTTCATAAATGACAGAGTTATGAGGTAAGAAACATAAAAAAAATACAACTCAATTGAGAACCTCCTCCTTTTTTTGAACTCCGTTATAAATGCACAGAATATGTTTAGTTTAAATCCTTTATAAACTATCCATTTTCCTCTAAAACAATACATTTCCTATAACAGCTTTCCAATATCGTTTATTAAGACGTTCCTGTACAAAAATTCCTTTGTATACAGAGATATATTTGCCGTTCCCTTTTTATAGTTGTCGCGTTGCGTCCGAAGCGTACGGATTGCTTCGAGAATTCCTTGCATTTCTACTTCGAAAAGTGTATGGGTTTTATAGCTAGGGAGCTAGCGACATCTAGTGAGAGATTTTAGTAAATGGTTTGTTTTGTTTGTTATTGAATTGGACATAGGGAAACAAGAGACAATACGCCTTAGATCAGCGAATGATTTAGATTTTTGGATTGTATTTTTGCGGATTTGGCGGACATAAGAGTCTTAGGGTCAATTTAACATAGCAAATTCACTCATATTTCACACAACGTAATGCATATATTTCTACTGAGATATTTCTACCGCTCAGACGCGCGAATTCTGTCGATTTCGCGCGTCTTCTTTTTATCCCAAAAAAAAAATGTGCGTTAAGTTATGGAGATAAAGATAAATTTGCTATTTTAAGTTTCAGATTGACGCTTCTATTCTGCGCTAGTGTAAATTGACCCTTAGAGCCTCTCTCGCACATAGGGAAGTTCTATCAGCAATAATTATCGTCGAAATTTCAAAATGTTAAAGATTCACCACGTGGCATTTCGGTAAAACTTGACAACCACACAACAAAAACATAGTTTCGCCAATAGAATTATTTTATCTAGAGCCCCACAAGATTGTAATTAATTATTTCACCAAAATGTTGAACCCGTTGAATTGTTCAATATTATTTCATAAAAAATCCGCTGAAATCTGAACAAAAGCGATTCAGGGCACCACTTAAAACGTTAGCGGCGGCCTAGCCGACCGCGACGCGGATACATCGCGCCACTCACACTCGATTAAACATCCCCCGCTCACCACCGCGGACCCAGCGATGATACTTTTAATGCCACCACCTCCCACAGATTCCAAACAAAACACTTTCCACGCTTAAAACTCCAGCCAGCAAGCAAACCCACTTAAATCGGTTAAAATCACGGGCCAGCTGAGCAATTGTGTCCATTTGACATTTATGGCGCAATTTATATTTACGTCGGGAACAAAGCGACCCCTTATCTCAACTCCGACCCACATACACTCAGGGCTGCCGGCGCAAAGCTATGAGAACGCGCTCCTAACAAAAAGTCCCCGTTCTAAGAGGAATGGGGGTCTAATGCATGTAATATCTCACTAACAAAGGTGGGTGTAATAGGACAAGACAATCGACTTTTACGAAGATAGACAAACACTCGCCAATTTTAGAGGTCCGAGACCTTATCCCTATCGTGGACATGTACACAATTGTAGAATAGATCAAAGCTCTGACAGCCCTATACACAAGTCACACCACTGTTCACGGACATACAGTAAATCAACACGGCATTGTTCGTCAAATAATTGGGCGCTGGAATGCAGTTCCGGTACTATGTAAGTTGAACGATGCTCGCTGGAAGTCGGCCTGTTTGCTCCTATTGTCATGCAGAAAGGATTTACCGATGAAACATATTACATCCTTTTGTGTCGCTCGGATTACTGCGTTGAAAGTAGAAGAATGTAAAAAGGGGAGAAACTTATGGAGATTAAGTATGACGTATCACGACATTGCCGAGACGTACACGCTTAAAAGCGCAGCACACACAAAGAAAACTATACAAATAAAGGGAAGGGAACTGTAAGGGATCGAAGCCTTTCGATTCTATTGGCTCTTCATTGGCTTTCCGGTCTCTCGGCGCGGCTTTAGCGTACCTACGTGTGTTGCGAGATCTATAGGTATGCCGTACGTCACTAGAATATTCATTTCTACCTACCTTAGAATGGTTTTTCATGTAGTCTAACAATTAAATACGCGTAACAAGTTTCTCGCATTAGTTTGTACAACTTCCATTACGTTTAACTACTAATTTGCATGATGGATGCATTGTTCGTCTTTAAGGGACCTTAATATTATCTCGCTGTTTATGCTTAGCTGGGTTCCACACAACGGGCTGTAATTACACATACGATATTTCGTCCAAAGCTTTCATGTCGCGCGACAGAGTAGTGTCGGACGCGTCGTGTCGCATGTCGCAGCGGTATTGCCGCGTTTATTATCTACTTAAGAGCATAATTCGTTCAGAAATGACTTCGCTAGGCGTTCCGCGGCCTCTTTATTTTTCATTTGCAAAGAAATGAAAGTGTCAAATGTTTTTGGTTTTGCTTAACGACGCCATTTTTTTGCGTTTTGTTGTAAGCTTTATGTTGGAAATCGTAGATGAAATTGAAATTCGCGCGATTGCGTTTTTATAAGTGTCGCTATAAGAAATAGCTGTTGTCGTTGTCGCTGGTCGCGTCTATTTAATTTTATTGTTGTCTTGATGTTAGTGTTCGCTCTACAGTCTGGAATGAAATAAGTTTTGTGATCGAAACAAAGACGTGTTTTACTTTACAGCTTTAATTAAGAAGCTTAGAATGAAGTTGGCGATATTGTTATTTAGTGAACAAAGGATAAACATTTGTTCAACAGTTCGCTAAGACAAGATAAATAACCTGACAATACTAAACAAATTGATGCTAAAAAGGAGACCTGAGCTTAAATATCTGGAACGGAATTCGACAAATAGTTAGTTGCCTTTTTCAGAGATCAGACCATTTATAGAATTTGTCACGTCCGTGACGAAAAAATAAAATGCCAATTCTTCGTTCAATTTTGAAGCAAGGTTGGTGTTTTCAAATCTGGCCAATACAACCAATATATTGCAGCATAGGCCATTTTTATCGCTTAAAAATACGGCCCACAAATAATTCACAGCGAAATTGCCACATCTCGCAAAATGTGACAATGTTGATTTTATCAATGAAACGAACGGAGTCGGGACTTTGGTTAAAAAAAATCGTTTTCCAAGCTATTTACCGGGGTATATGGCGACGCCGGCACGTCATTAAACCGCGGCCGAATCGCTCATACACGCGACGGTGACCATAAGTTTACATTTCGACGGACACCGCTTTATAAAGCGCCGCGTGAATGAAAAGATTTATGAAGGCTGAAAAGGCAACGTTTTTCGGGTGCAGGCTCTGCGTCAAATTAGGGACGTATTGTGTGTTTTGATGTTGATAATGCTGTACCCCATATAAGTTTGCTTAAAACAAACGCTTTGTATAAAAAAATACACAGCGGAATTTCTTATTTTGCCGAGCCCTCATTTCAGCATATGGGTCTACTAAGTGTGTAGGATTCGATGCATAAAGTAATTTGTTTATTCAGCATATGGAGTATTTTTATGATCGTAGGAAATGTATTCATGAATTTCTCCCAAAGATTACATGTTTATATAAAAATATGGGAAGCGAAATAAAGAAATTAATGTGAGCACCAGAAAAAAATATGTACATATTTATATCCATAAAAATGTTTGATGACTTGACGCGCGTACACATCGATGCTCGTAAATTTAATGTCGTTTTTATATCGCGTTATCTATGCATACGTGTAGAGAGGAACGTCCGGATTTTCCATGCGAATATTTTATTATGGTAACCCCAGGGCGAGTGTGAATTCTTGTGTTATAAAGTTTGCACGATTTTCGCTCGGTGGGTAGTGGGTAGTGGGCTCCCTTCGGCGACATTTTTCGACGCATTAGAGCGATGGCCATAAAAGTTTATTTACGAGCGGCATATGAATGCTCCCTTTTTATTATGTTAATTCTGCGGTGCGCGCTGCCGGTCTGTATTGTGGAGGGTGCTAATTTACGACGTGGAGACCCGGCGCGGCCATCGATAGAGACGTCTCGGCCACACTATGCCCGGGGCGCAGTAAATATACGTCGAACGGGCGTACGCAATTTAGGCTACTGACAAACGGGTGTTCGACCAGATAGATGATGTAATTGTAGCGTAAGATTAAGCGGCGTGGTGCGAAGTTAGCGACGAGACTCGGGGGGGTCGTATCACATGTTAAAATGTCGACGCTCTAATCACCCGTAACTTTTTATAAAGAGACTAGGCGGAACGAAGATACTTTGTATTAAGAGAAAATCTAGATAGACAGACCTACAATTATCGCTTTTATTCCATAAATACTTAACTAACTATATACACTAGAAATAAAAATAAAATCTCCTAACTAAATAATCCCTAAAATATGGCGTCAAAAAATTCATCCGCATCGCTGTCGACTGGAAGTGAACCCAAAAGACTGGCGGCATTGCCACGTTGTATGGCAATGCTTATTCTTTGACCAAGGTAAAAGCCAGCCCTTGGGTCACGTGAAGTGTCAACTAAGCGCCTTGAGAGATCTTTAAATAAGATTAATAATTAGATCTTTAATTAATAATTATCGCTTTTATGTTTTATCTTGTAATTGGCTGCTTATGATACAAAGGAATTTCTATGAAAATTGCAAGTCGTGTGTTTATTCTGTGTCTTTCTTTCTATACGAATTTTTATCAAGTTTTTCTCTTGTAATCTCGATGGAACTTACTTTTATGTTCCATATGCCTTCTTCCTTGTTTCTTGTACAAAATATCAACAAAGGAAAATGCTACTTCAGTAAATGGACGATGGGCCGGAACCTTTTACTGCTAACCTTTTATTACGATGATTAAAACAAAATGTACGTAGTTTCTGAATGTTAGAGTATTCTGTGTATCGTATGTTAGTGCTACACAAAGTTTTGCTGTTTCTTAGCCTTTGTTGTTTTTACTAAGACTATTCAACAATTTCTGTAATTTTACTGTGTAACTTGATTAAAAATACGATCCTAAACATTGTTCAAATGCCCTTCCTTAATAAGATCGCAAAAAAAAATTGAGCAAAATTTTTCGGAAAAAATTCCGAACAAAAAAGTAATTTCTTCAAAATCACTCACAATTTTTCGAATACAATCAAAAATCAGATAGGGAAGAATGAATACGAAAAAAATTTAATATCAATAATTATTGTAGATCTCTTATTTCCGTGATTTTTCCTCGGAAGTCGTGCGCACCCTAGGGACTGCTATCCCGTGACTCGGGGCTATCAAGTTCCGAATTAGAGACTCACGTTAATCGAGGACTCAACTTCGACATTTCGACTTTCCTCAGTATTTTGTGTAAATAATTCGAGTTGAATGGTCTTAAGTCGACACGTGTAGCGTTTTGTTTCGTTACGGAATTGTAGTTGGCAGTAAATTGTGTTAACTTAGTTGTAGATTTGAGTTAGGGTCAGTTCACACCAAGACGCGACGCCACACACAAGATAGCTATACATTTTACAGGGTGTAACGGAAAGGTGTAGTCATTAGTCATATTTAAAAAGTGCATGTAGATGAAGGAACTCAATAGTTGATTCCCACAAAAAAATGAATTTTTCGTACAAAGATTTCATCTATTGATCAAAATTAGTAATTACAAATTTTTGTTTTTGGGAATTAACTTTGACTTCCTTGAAGAAAGTTGTTTATCTACATAGGGTGAAGCAGTTACACCTTATAGAGCTTTATCAACTGCACATAAGGTACATATTTCAATGAGAGAATAAAAACAAATGAAACACACCCCGCTTCACACGGCACGCGGCTCTCCAAGACGTAGCGCAGTGCGGCCATCTTTCACCTGTGCGCTTCTCGACGTTCTTTGTAAGGTGTTAGGTGTTCGCGAACTCAGGCCGCCTGGCGTCTCAGTGTGAACAGACCCTTACTCTTAAACGTTTTTAGGTCTTAAACTAACACGTGTAAGTTTATTGCTTGATATTGAAATTGGATGTTGTTAACTTGATGTGTTGTTAGCTTGTCAAACAGCTATTAACTCGAAACATGATTCATAATGATTACGAAACCGTACGTAATTTAATTAGAAGATTGGTTATTTAGGGGTTACTGTTCAAGAATAATCTATTTCGATAGATCTACTCTATTTCTATGTCAAAAAAATGACTTAGTTACAGTTTGTAGCGAACCAAGATGTTGTTTTTTTTCATCCAAATGTAAACAACCGAGTTTTTTTAAAGACGTTAAATTGTATGTGTAAGGTATAATTATAGTATATCTACGAAAATTCTTACGAAAATTAATTTATTGAAATACACTATCGCTGAATGTCTTCAGGACTTCTTATATCCTGTAGCCTATCCAAAAGAGTGAAGTCGGGGTAAAGACAAGTTCGTCAAACGTAACAATTTCCTCGAAAACATTTGTTCCACATTTTCCTTCCTTACCTCAAAAATAAAACGATTGTCATTCAATAAAATCGTAATACATTTGATAGGAAACTGCTCCCGTAATGGTAATGAAACAAATTCGAGGCACATCACTAGACGCGAGTGGATTTATTCGATTTGCTACAAACGCGCGGGCGCAGACAATTTGTACGAATTTAATAAAAATACGCCATTACTAACGCGGCAAAAGGTGGGTGTTGACTGTTGTGAAATGATCGGTATTTAAAATTTACGTTTTCTTGGTGTACTTTGCGTGACCTAGCACGGTTTAGCAAAGTCTGACGGGTAGGGAATGCCATTACTAATAATAAAAAAGATGTTTAAATAAGTAAGTGAACTAATTCTCTTCAAAGATGGAAGAGAATTAGTACCCGTAAAAATGTGGGTAACTAGGCCAACTGCAACTTATGGCAGTCTGACATAATAAAACAATCGTTGATGTATTTACTATGTACATACACACAACATAGTTAAATAAATGAAATACTGGTTTTCCCAGCTGTTTCATAAAGCCAAACTATTTACGCAGTAGCAAATTAAGTCTATTTTACGACTGACACGCACCATTATGTATCAACCAATAAAAAGACGATAAACTACGAAGTCCATTGTTATCCCTTACCTTCCTCCATTTCCAACCGCCGTGTCAAAACAGCCATGACATAAAAATGCTATAAAAATTAAAATTTGCCGACTCGAATTACTTCCATGTATTGTCCGACGATCAATCGTAGTTTTTGTTACGGCCTAGTTTGCGCGGACCCTAACGCTCGCTGTTATTATGTTACACGAAATATGTGACATTCGCGTTTATTTACGATCAGCCTGTATTGCGTTAAGCTCGGCCTCTTTGTTAGCACGATTTATATTATTGGGACACAGGGTTTTAGAGATGGGTACTTTTAAGGTGGCTGGGACGGAAATAGATTGGTTTATTAAAGGGGTCGTTGGTTTTTTGCGGCCAATTTTTTGGGCTAATTGAAAGTGTGTGTTACCTTTTTGATCTATAGTTTCTAGACACTTATATTTCTGGTAAGTTAATCTTAATAATATAAAATTCTTCCGTTACTGAGTGAGTGACTGACAGACAACGCACTGCCGGAACTAGTTTTTTTTTTTTTTTTTTGATAATGACCACTCGCAGTTCAGCACACTAAGGCTGGCTAAGGTTACTGCTTAACCGGACTATCCTGTGGTGGCCTTAAATGACTCTCAAGGCCTCAGGAACTCAGGGCGCCGGAACTAGTGGTTATAAAAATCTGAAATTTGGCATATAGGTTCCTTGGGGAGTGTAGCACTAAGAGAGGAATTCCCGAAATTCTTACGGGAACGAGAAAAAACGGGATATGCGCGTAGGAAGTCACGGGCAGAAGCTATTATAATACATTTGTGTTTTATTATTTTAGCATATATATGTATTTTATTAGTATTATATATATTATCTGTATATTCTTTCCGAAATGTTAAAATTCAATTTTGTATCTTAATTTTATTTATTGTACACCTACCACAGTATAGTCTTTATCACCCAAAGGTTGACTGGTAGAGAATGCCTTGATGCATTAAGTCCGCCCATGTACCACTATTGTACATAAAGTTTAAATAAATAAATAAATTTGTCATCAAACACTATCAATTAAGTTGTTTTAAATTGATTTACAAACACCCTTATAACAACTTCATTTAATTTTGGTCCTTCAACCGTTTCTCGAGCTCTATCTCCATTCTATGTTGGTCCTCCGATGATATGTCGCCCTTTGCTTATAAGATTAGTTTAAATGAGACTGTTTAGGTAGCATATATTTTTAGATTTTCAAGTTGCTAATACCATTACAATACCATTATAACAGCTTCATTTAGTTTTAGTTCTTTGGCCATACCTCCATGACATACTATCTCCATCCTATGTTAGTCCTCCGATGAAATGTCGCCCTTCGCTCATAAGATTATTATAAATGAGACTCTTGGTAGCATTTCCTATTGAATTTTCGGATGCAAACACCATTATAACAGCATCATTCAAACGTTTCTCAAGCTACACCTCCATGGCGTACTATCTCCATCCTATATTCGTCCTCCGATGATATGTCGCCCTTCGCTTATAAGATTAGTTTTATTGAGACTTTTAAGGTAGCACTTAGTTTTGAATTTTCGAGTTACAAACACCATTATAACAGCTTCAGCTTTTAACTTAGACATCTCATACCACGTTTTTCGATATACTACTGTAATAATTGTGATTTAATTAATGTATTTGTGAGCTGATTTAATTTGACATGCCATATCTAAATCGATTGCATCTATCTAAAACCTTTTTTTTTTCTTTATTCATTTACAGGGTTTTTTCTAAAAAGAATATGTCACCCCGATGATTGAAATCTAATACCTTTAAACGAGCAATTATTGTATATATGTATATATATAATCTGAATCTCGGAAACGGCTCCAACGTTTTTCATGAAATTTATAGTATACAGGGGGTTTCGGGGGCGATAAATCGTTCTATCTAGGTTTCATTTTTGGAAAACGTAAACCAGTAAAGTAAACCGAGCGTCATCCAGGTACTTTATTTAATGTGTGAATTTAAATTGTATTATGTGATAATTATGGGCTATGCCTGAAATAATTAAATTTTTTTTTAGTTTATTAAAACGTTTCTTAGGCCACCTCCATGGCGTACTATCTCCATCCTATGTTCGTCCTCCGATGATATGTCGCCCTTCGCTTATAAGATTATTGTCATGATATCCATGATTTATCACCGCGGGGCAGGGTCCTCGTGTTCAGATTAAATGCTGAGCTGTGACCGTTTTTGTGACCACATTGTGACCACTTTTGGGTTTTAATCAGTTTTGGTTGTGAAAGTCGGTTGGTTCTAAATTCAATGATGATTAAGTTGTGAGTGTAGCTCAGATAAAATTAATTGAGTTTTTAGGGATCCGTACGTCTGTCAAACCCGTGTGTCTGTCTATCACAGACAATTATGCAATTTATAAAATGTCGATTTGCATCTATATTTGCGGTTATTTGCAGTTACAACCGTATATATCTTTTTGAAAATTGTAGCATACTTTCAAATTCAATTGGTTTATTTCAGTAATTAATACTAAAAGATTCAAGATTAATTTTAATTACGTAGAAAGTGTAGTACCTACGTTACTTCTTAGTAATTTCCTTATTTTACTACCATGAATAAAAAATATATTTAAAAAATCCGGACCCCCATAGCGCCTTCATTATAAACCTTGAATGTAATAATTTCCAAACCTCCATTTCTCTTAATTATCCTTAGTGTAATTATATAAGACGTAATAATAGCCCAAAACACAATTTATCATAATAAACTCAGCAGGAGGCCTTTACAGTCTCTTGAACGTTGAAACTATAGTGCGTGGGATTAAAGTGGTGGTGGTAGTGGCCCTAGACACAGAGTTCGGAACGCGTCGCCAACTGCGTCATCCGTACTATACAGGGCGTTCCAAGACTGCCACATGGAGGGAAAGTACCTTAAATACTGTACATAGAACAATTTACTGAATGAAGACTTCATTTTTATTTGAAAAATAATACAAAGTCAAAAGTCATTTATTCTAATTAGACTGAGTGCCAGCACTTTTTTAACGTAAAAGTTCTACATAAAGACAGTCCCCTAAAACGCCCGCCCGTCACCACTTCCTAGTGTTTTAGCTGGGAAGAAGAAGTGGCGCAACAAACTTCCCAGTAAAAAAAAAAAAAAAAATCGCCAACCGGGAATAGAACCCGCTAAACGTGACAAAAAACCCTGTTATTTTACTGTTCGGTACAGTAAAATTACATGTGTTTTTTTTAAAGTCTCAATCATTTATTTATTCCAAGTAACATAAAATAAAAGGTGACCATGAAATTTAAATACAATTCGTGGTTATTTAATTACGCTGAGCACAAGTTTTGACTGTCATGGCCATAGTCAGATTTTTGGCGTTCCGTACCCAAAGGGTAAAACGGGACCCTATTACTAAGACTTCGCTGTCCGTCTGTCCGTCTGTCACCAGGCTGTATCTCATGAACCGTGATAGTTAGACAGTTGAAATTTTCACAGATGTATATGGATTGACAGCTCACCTCGTGATCACTTCAACCCAAGCCTTTACTTCGACATGTTTACAGAATCAACCGGCAAGTGGTTGTGCTTGCTGGATAGGAAAGGAAATAACGTATATCCTGTGGAGGTAGAATAGTCAGACTTGTCACGGGCTGACAATTTCTGAGTCAACGGTGTCACTCACTGACATTCTTGGCTCGTATGAAAAGTTTTGTAAATTTCGCCTCTAGTAGTCACCGAACTCTGTGGTGCAGCTTTGTGAAACGATCTAGAAAAACCGTTCATGCTCCGGAGACTTTCTGAGAGGTGTTAAATTAGAACATGTGGCACCTTTCTTTGCTATTAAACTCCAGTTAGTGCTGGCACTTTCATTTATCTAGTGATAAAAAGGACACTGGTGTATTTCGATTTGTACGGCTAGACTTTTTTTTTAAGTATGGGATATCATCAAATGACTTCTTCCGCTCTGGGTGGAGCGGAAGGGCGTGTCAGACTCCTACTGACTAGAACCCATCCGTGTTCCTTCTTAAGCCGTTTTCGTTCTGGGGCCGCGGTCTTTCGAACAAATTCCGCAACTGTACGGCTAGACCCAGGACCCGTACTGTGACTTCTTAATTCCATCATGCTTTCTTTGTGAAAAGGGGATAGTGCTATGTGTCCCGTATAGTTTCACCTCTCATTGGTGGTTTTTAAGACGTAATAGTAGGACCCTTGGGACTCTAGATAAAGTGACCACGATTCTTAGGCTCGCGTTTGACAAGTATTTCACCTGTCGGTAAGCGATGATTTGGTCGATGATGGAGCATTCATACTTAGAAGTAGCTTACTCACTTTTGACTTAAATACCACAAGGTTGTTGCTGTCGGGAAACGCAGACTTCGGCAGGGAATAAAAACCAAAAAATATGCACGACCATTTCATGTATATAATGTTAAATGACTGTATGTATACTAATGAACTTCTGTCTTCTTTCCAGGTAAAAATCAAAGTTTTGATCATGGTACAACTGGGTAGCCTCGGTAAGTTACTCCAACTACCCAAGAATGCTTTCCACCATTAATTAATGCTTTACGCACAATGCGCTGTCTAACAGTCCGAATATCAACTATTGGGCAGTTGCCCACCAGACACATGAAACGTCTGGTCGGAGGATCCACCGTTTTCGGTGGAGGTTTGCGGGACTTTACTCTCTGTACCGTATACCACTACAAAAGTATTACCAAAGCGTTTTGTGCGTATCGGTGGGATTTCCACCATGTACCGGTGGTGCATCGTACATCTTGAACTCCGATGATGCATCGGGCTTAACGGAATTAAATTGCGCAATTCCGACGCACACTCCTTGTTGGTAATTCGCTAGCAACTAGAACTTAAAGGCACCAATAAAAAACCCTGAAACAGTTCTACCAGTACCCAATTCGTACACATTTCTACAATCAAGCCCCCAGAACATGGCTGCCGCAATCGGAATCAATAACAGCTCCGTTTATTATCATTTAGTCGTCCGTATTGTAGCGATTCTGCTGGAAATAACGTTTAATCCTCTTAGACATACTCTTGGACGTGACACTGGCTTATGTGAGCTAGGGATGGGCAACGTAGTCGATTGTTTTAGTCTTGGCGGATTTAGTCGAGCTAAATCTTCGAGGATGACTTGGTCGGCTTGCCATGTCAAAAGATAAATGTTAAAATGATATTTGTATCGTGACTGATCCCAATTCAGGTACATCTATACTTGAATTAATAATCCTTAATCCTATTTTCAAATTATAAACACTCTACTTACAAATATAGACTTTAGTGGTATATATTTTAAGTTGATTTTGGCTTTAGCACTATTTGGAAAGAAAAGTGCATTTCATATTTTCATTCGTCACTTGCTCTAGTTTAGGTTAGCCTTGAAATCGCGAAAAATATATCAATACATTAATGTTTGCATGACACGACAAAATGCACTGAACCGTTGATTTTTTCGCTATTTCAGAGTTGGTCCCATAGTTAAAGTTATTCACAATGATGAGTAAAAAGTCCTTTTAGGAAATGAATTGTTTCTGTTACATCTTGTACCTCGATATGACTTAAATGAGAAATTAAGACCAAATTAAAACATGAGACTCCGCGAGAAGCGGTCTGGTTGGTTCTGTTAGGCTATGTTCGTAATTAAACTTGCATGCGAGTTTCTTGCAGATGCAAAAGAGGCCTTAGCATGGTCTCTAAAAGGCTCCTAATAAATCTGTACTTGCATCCAAAATTCTACTAAACCGACTAACTCCCCACATCACTAGAACTCGCTTTTGAGTATCCAACCCCGATATAACCAGCCCGCCTCTGTTTTCCAACTCAGAGCACAAGAATAGAATTTAGTTACATATTTTCTGTTTAGTAAAACGAGAATGGCCTTAGGGAATAGCTTTGGCGCACATATCTCGTGTATCAATGTTGGTTATTAGTGATGTTGCTGGCAATTTGGTTATGTGAAATTTTATATCGATGTTTTCAGTTTTAGTTGGGGTTAAATGTTAGTTTATGGGTTCCAATGTTGGTTCAAATGTTTGTGCTGGTCTTTGCATACGGGAGTGAGTGGTTTTTGGTGTAACTGTTTTTGTTTGTTTAAGATACCTGATGTGTATGTAGATTGTAGGTACATGTATCAAGAGGCATGCAGGTTCGTGTTTACGTGATCTATGGTTCTGAATTAAGAATCAAAGTTGAGAACTTGTCAAAGTCTAGCTCGAAAACATGACAACATTCGACATTAAAGTAAAGTTTGACTCGTTAGCTACGAATTCTCGAATCAGAAACTGGGGATTAGCATTTCTCATTTTACCCCAGTCACATAAGTTTCTGTAGTATTCCGATAAGTGACAGTTACGTGCTATAAATAGTACTTTGCGGTTAGTTATCCGCATAATGCGATAATGTATCCGTCATTATCAATGCTATGGACAGTATTTAGCCCGCGGCTGAGTCCACCAACGTGCCAGGTGGTGGCTTTAGTGTTGCACGGTTATCTAGACTAGTAATAATAATCATCATCCACAGCCCGACTTTGCCCACTGCTGAGCATAGGTCTCTCTTCTCTTGTGCCAATCCCCACGTTCCTGTGCCAGCCTCATCCGGGTTCTACCCGCGATGTCAACAATATCATCCGCCCATCTCGCCGCCGGCCGACCAACACTTCTTCTTCCAGTCCTCGGGCGCCACTCGGTCACTGCCTTACTCCACTTATCATCACCACGCCTTGCCAGGTGTCCTGCCCAGCTCCATTTTAGTTCCGCAATTCGTTTTCCGATGTTGAAAACCTTCGTACGTCTTCGGATCTCGACGTTTGGAACTCGATCTATTAGACGTATGTCAAGCAAAGAACGCTAGAAATAATAATGAAAGATAAATAATACCCTTTGTAAACTTTTGGGTGTCACACCAAACAATTAAGTAACTAATGACTGACATCCAAAAGAATCGAATGCTGTAGGTCATGACCGTGCTCTCAGCCCAGCGATCGATGGCCCGGGCCACCAGGCGGGCGCGAGTGGCCACCGCGTAACAATCGTAACTCACGGACTGCCGTAATTGTGAACGTGAACAAGTAATGGCCGAGCACTGCCTAATGGTCCGTACTGCTTTCATTACCAACCGCTACCCCGATGCCAAAATTTTAATCTGAAAAAGTACTCCGGAAAATTCAGCCCCCGAACGCGGATTCCCGCACTCCTTAAGTGCCTCGGTATTTTCGCTCATAATGGACCTTAAACAGCTTTTAGGGGGATCGTTTAGAGCTTCATTCGTCGACGGCGTTAACGATGTAGAAACGATAAGTTTTAGACGTGGAATAAACATGATACGCTGTCATTACAGAGAAGAGTGTTGTAGGCTTGCTGCACTTATAACCCTCGAGCGCTCGCCGCTATCGAGCGCTTCACGGCGACCTGGGCACTTGGCTACACGTATGCAAATATCCAGTGATGTTTAACCACGCAGCTCTGCGGGGAGATTTTCTAGATCAGATTTTTTTTTTTTTTTTCCAACGATGCTATGCTGCCGTTTGAAGCGTTTCTCGATAATGGTGTTTGCTGTGTGTTTTTGTATTTATTTTTTCGAGATATTTATTCGGTAAAGTTAACTGAGCAATGTAAATACTTAAGTTGCCTTTACTAAAACCGACATTAACGTCTATATTTCGCACAGTAATCAAAAAAACCTTTATTACAGTGTGGCAATTGATTTATTTATTTATTCTTCAACAAATTTACATTTTTGTCGAACAGTGCTTTTAACAATAGATGTAACAGAACAATTAAATCATCAACATACAGCCTGGAAAAAACATTATTAGTCTTAACCTTATACCTAATAATTAAACTTAATATTAATTCAAAATCAATGTTTAATTTAAAAAAAAAAAACAAAATCAATTTATAATTACCTCGATTAAAACTCACGCTTCGTTATTGGGAGTTAGCGCAAAGTTACCCTCGGTTCAGTACGCGTCGAGTGACGTGTTGTTTGCGTAGCGAATGTCTAGGCGTTCAGACACTGGGTACTTGAGACCCCCGGCCAAACAGTGCGCGTACCGATGGCGGGTTAAGTGAAATAGCACTATTTGTGTTTCATAGCGTTGTATCAGTGGAGCTTTTGTTTGTGGACGTGTTTCTTTGCGTTGTTGAGATGGGGAGGGATGGCACCCATGGTGTTGGAGGTAATCTGTAGTGACAATTGACGGTAGCACTCTCTGGCTTTTCAATGTGTTTTTCGTTGGAAATGATAGAATATACTTTATTGTAAACCAAAAATAGTTACACAGCTCTTATATACAAACTTAATTATATGGGTTGTTTTTAAGTGTATCTTATGAAGTGTTGTATTTGTTTTTGTGGAAGTAAAATGGTATTTTTATTAATCATTCATCGAGAACCTGGATGATATTGGAAAAGCGCATGGGGATTTTCACATGAATATGACCAATGACAATGACTATGATGATTAAAATGAAATAAAAGTAGGCTCGCTTTCTTTTTATATTTTTGAAATATTTTGCTATTATGGAGTCCATATTTCAGTCTATTAGATTTCTCCGAACTCAAACCGTAGGTACTTAGTTCTGTGCATCCATTCGTGTATTCCCAATCCCGGACTTTGAAGCCTAATTAACATTTAATTAGGAAGGCAGTGAACTGAATTCCTAGAATTAGCGCCGCCAGGTTACATTTTCCGGAACTATGCACAGGAATAATAGTGGTTCAGAGTTCAAAGGTTTCCAATAATAACGTAATTAATAAGCAAATGTTTCCGTAAAGCAATGTTCTAGAAGGTACTAGATACAGGGTTTTTCAGAAGAACGTGGTCATATGAAAGGGCAATGTTCTGTATCGGATACACAGAAAAAAAAATAGCAAAACAAAAATTAAAAAATAAAACACGAAATTCACTCATGTTTACATGGGAATGCGCCTATGTAAGAAACAACTATAATTAAATAAATAAGAATTAAAGAAAACCCAACGGTGAAATTGGCTCGATTACCACATGGAGATAAGCCACATCCCCCCTAATTAAAAATAAAAATGACCACACTCCAAAATAACGTCTCCATATTTAGGACCCCAACCATGCGTCGAAGGACAAACCTCTCCCATAATAGAACAGACCCAAAATAAATTGATCAATAACTCTCCAACACAAATAGATGTGACTTATCAAAACCTGCTGCTTTGATCGGCCATTTCCTCCAGCCACGAGCCATTACCACAACCAAACTTAAATGATATCGATTCCACAAACTTTCTGAGAACTCCCAACTTTGCTAATTACAGACCTCTCACTCTAATGACGTAGTGCTAGAGCAAGCTGTATGATATATAGCAGTGGTTCTCAACCTGTCGCAACCCACAAGGGCCAAAGTATACGAAGACGGGGCCCGCTAGGGCCAGAGCCTGCCAGGGTTGCGGAATTTGTTCGAAAGAGTCACGGATGGGTTTTAGTCAATAAGAGCCCTTCGCTCCACCCAGAGCGGAAGAAGTCATTTGATGATTCCCCATCCTTAAAAAAAAAAAAAAAAAAGTTGGTAAATTTAAAAAAGAAATTGTGAGTATTATGGAGGTAGGAGTTATTGGAACTTCGCCGTCGATATGATATTAGTTTATTTTTAGATTAACGCAGTTTAATTTTCTTCTCGTTTTCTGGTCCCTGCTAGCAACAAAGAAATCAAAGAGGTCCCGTGTCGAATAAAGGTTGGGAATCACTGGCGTACAGAGTGGTGATATCTGCTTTCCACGCCATTAAGTACGATGCATCTGTCGTACTCTCTCATCATTGTTTCGTATAAATAATATATGTATGTCAGTGTGTGGAGGGCGATATCGGAAATTGCTCAATCAATTTGGATAGATTCGTCGTGCGGATTGGCTTTTATTCACTGGCAGTGAGTCATTTAAGTGACGAAAATTACTGTGAATTGTAGGCAGATGCTCGATGTGGGAAATTATTTTTTTTCGATTTATGTCATGTGTCTTCATGACTATTATTGTATAAACCCAACACTTTTATTCAATTTTTTATTAAATGCTTGTCTGTTATATAATAGTTAAAATAATAATAATAAAAATAATATTGGACACACTGTGGTAGGTGGAGAAATAAAAATAGGTTTCTTTTTCTTTTTCACATCTATCTGAATCGTTTAAATTCGACTTTTTCACCCATTAATATTGAATACACCAAAGTTCCATCATTTTATTGTTTCCCTTGATGAACCAAATTCTTGCCAGTATTCATCCTTTTTTTTAAGGATGGGAAATCATCAAATGACTTCTTCCGCTCTGGGTGGAGCGGAAGGGAGTGTCAGACTCTTACTGACTAAAACCCATCCGTGTTCCTTCTAAAACCCTTTGCGTTCCAGGGCCGCGGTGACTCTTTCGCAACCTTGGTAGGTTCTGGCCCTAGCGGGCCCCATCTTCTATGCTGACATCTCTTCTATCCAGTATTCATCCCACTGACAGTAATTTGCTTAATTCTGCAAAGGTTCAAAGTACTGCCCATAAAATAAAGCATTCCCTTACTTCAAACAGTAGGTAGTCCAGTCGGTGGCCACAACGTCCCTCTATCTACGTACCTCTAGTTAACCCTTTAAGTGAATGCTTAACGAAATCCGATGCGATTTGCATGCGAATGTGTAGCTGAAGCTTAATAGCTTCATAATGGTTAAGTTTTGCTTATGCTATTTGATGCTATCAGCGTGAAGTGTTTAGTGCTGATCGAGTAGTCTGGTGGTTACGATTGATTTGGATGCAAACGAGGCGACATTTTGAAGATATTGGGCCTTATTTATTTAAACTTTCGAACTGATCGAAAAAGAAAGGAAAGGAAAGGAAAGGAAAGAAAACTAGTTTATTTGTCACACACACAGACACACATTGTAGATACAAATGAAGGACAGCTTAATTTTAAAACAAAAACATTGTATGCCCCGCGGCTGCGCCAAATAGGAAAATTTAAAACCAGGGGCACCCTAATTTTGAAGGATTTTGGGTTTTGAATGACTGAACAGATTTGTATGAAACTTGGTTTTTGGGTAGATTATGTCCTAGAATAGGACGTAGGAGGATTTTTATTGCGGGTGTACATAATAAAATAGTCTTTATTATGTACACCATATAAGTTACAGAAAAGATAGATGAAGAAAAACATTACATAGGGTGACACAATGGACAGCCTCTCTTTAAATGCGATCTTTTAAAGACAACCTTTGGACGGATTTAAAAGAGAGAAGAAAAGGCAGCACTGGGGATAGTCTCAGGTGTACCTACTATTTCTATCTAAGTATATAATAAACCAATATATCTGTCAGCGAAAAGTTTATTTATTTATTGAAATATAATGTACAATAGTGGGACATGGGCGGACTTAATGCATCAAGGCATTCTTTACCAGTCAACCTTTGGGTTAAAAAGACTACACTGTGTGTGTGTGTGTAAGTTGCAGACTCCGTAAGATTGTTGTAATAAATCTTGATTAGATTATAATTTCTCGATATATTATGAAAAAAGGCAGATTTGTTTTTGATTAATTACAATCAGACAAACATAATATAACTATATACTATCTTAAAACTATTTACATCTACTAAACCTAAGTATGTACATATATAAAAACAAAGTACACTCAGGCGTCAAAGTATTCCTCCGCATCGCTGTCATCCGGAAAAGTGCCCAGAAGACTGGCAGCATTGCCACGTTGAATGGCAATGCTAATTCTTTGAGCAAAGAACGAGCCAGCCCTCTGGTCACGCAAAATGTCGATCAATCAATATGAAAAAAACGTTTTATATACAATAAATCCCGTCAAAATTCAATAGTTTCCAATATATATCCGTGTTTTATTTAGAAAAAATTGTTAACAATTCCACGCGATATTTTACAATCTTACGGCGTTTGCCATTTTCCGGTGACATATCCAATACTAATTATGAAACAAAAGCAGAGAACTCATGTAAAGGCGCGTAAGGAGAGAGATAGTGATTTTACCATAGTTTTAAAATAAACATGTTTGGTGTAAATAAATTCATTTTCTTTCCTTCAAAACAAACAGGCACAGGTTGAGCCTGGATAAAGATTGAACCCTTGAGAAAATTTTCGGCTACCACGCAGACGACTGCCAAAATGTAGTTTCCCCATAAACAATAATCTCGCCCCCAAACCAGCTAAAGCCCACCACAAAGTAAACACCACCATTTGAGAAGAAGCCAATCTCCCTGACAAGCGTCCCCCGTTACCGATACAGTTTTTACGACCGTTTAATCTCCATAGGCCGGGTCCGAAACGACCCGGTTTTATAGTCGTCCAGTGATTGAAGACTTTCGTTTATGGCGGCTGGATGCGGGAATAGCTCGTGGCCTTTCAAATCGTCGTCATGATCAATCAGTACGGTTTTGTTTGGTGAGAGTTCCGGGTGTGTGATTGGATGATTTTAGGGCTCAGACCTTAAAGGAAATCGGAAACATTTTAAAATCACTTCTTGTGCGATTCTCAATAGAGAATATTTTGTAAATAGGTTCAAAATAACAGTCTTACACGTTAATTCTTTTTGTTCATTTTACACTTGACAAGGGCGGTTTTCCTGCTGTATATCCTAAGAAGAAAAACCGAAACAAACTCAGAGATCAAAGTTTATTTTACTTGAAATATACTGGTCAAATCATATGAGAATCATGTGGGTTAATATCTGAGGAAAAGACTATATAGATTTAAGTGAACCTGTCCAGACAGTGCAAGCATTTGTTAGCTATCGTGTAGCTCAACTTAGATCTTCAAAGAGCTCATCGGGTTAGCTAAAAATTCTGAACTCACACAAAATGAACAAGTAATGTACAATGAACAAGGTATAGATGTACATGTTAGTAGTATATACATATGTCACCGGAAAATAGCAATTTCCGTAAGATTATAAAACAACTTGAGAGATTGTAAACTCTCGATAAATTGTCAACTGAACATTTGGAATTTGATAGTCTATAATCTCGCAAAGTCATGCCGAGAAAGAAATATATAACATAGGACATCACTTCAAAAGAAAGGCTCCTTTCTTCAAGCCCATAAGCATTACGTTCCTGCAAATTGTCATTTTATATCACTCTACATGCGGCAGCAAGAATAATAATAACACTTAGTATATCCGCAAATAACCCATACATTTTCGTTGAAGAAAAAAGTAGAACGAATACGCCGTCATTGTCCTGAGCGTCTCGCTTGGAGGAAACAAGTTAATAGCACTCTTAGACGATAGACAACTTAATGCTATCATTAAGGCTGACGGTACGTATACGAGGCTATATGAGAATCTTTCTTACGGCTTTCACGAATATACTTTTAGGAGATAAAAAAAATTCGAAGTAACACACTCTGTATAAACATAATCTTACACACTCACATAAACATTCCTCAAGACCTACTACTACTTCATCATATATCAGCACTAAGACGTCCACTGCTGGACATATGCCTAAGTGTCGCCACAAAAACCGGTCCAGTGCGTCTCGCATCCATCGGCTACCCGCGACCCTCACCAGATCATCGGTCTACCTTGTGGGAGGCCTTCCAACGCTGCGTCTTCCGGTACGCGGTCGTCACTCCTGAACTTTTCGGCCCCATCGACCATCTGTTCTGCGTGCCCTGTTCAATGTGCCCTGCCCACTGCCAATTCAGTTTGGCGTTTGTCCGCGGAATTAGTGCTCAACTATAAATATGCCCCGCCTGTTCCCAACTTCATCATTCTGTTTCATTGGGGTCGGCTTCCACTCAAACCGGATTCAGCTGAATACCAATATTTTACGTGCAACGGCTGCCTAACAGACCTCCACAACCTCTGGGTGCATCGTCCTCACATAATATTAAATTAATTTTTGTATAACAAATTTTGTAAAATCATTATTTGAAAAGAGTAACTATGGAGTTTCTTGTCCGTTCTTCTCCATAAGAATCTACCTTTCCGAATGGACAGTAGAGTCACTTTATTAATGTAACATAATTATTTTACTGAACTGTAAACGATGACGTTCAAAAGTGCCGTTTAATGGCCTAATTGAAATAAACGTTTTGACTTTTGACTTTTTTTTGAACCCATTCACTGGGTAACACGATACTTTTTGGTAAGACTGGTGTCAGATTGTTTGACTTCTGACAATCGGTAACGACTGCCAAAGATCTAGAAATGACAGCCGGGACCAACGGCTTAACATGCTTTCCGGCGCGGAGGAGTCTCGGTATGTTAAGATGGTCACCCATCCACATACCGATCTCGGCAGGCGTTGCTTATCGTGAGGATCGACCCGTGCGACTGTCAGTATTTAGCCACGAGCTCCTCTATTATATGTACTAGTAAAAATTGTGTCAATCCATCTAAAGAAAACTATTCCTCAAAATACAGAATTGTCTTTGTTTAAGGGTCTTTCGCATTAATAATAGTCATTCTTATTTATTTATTTAGTTTCAATTACTCTCTGTACTTACAGCAAGAACCAACACGTACAGGCATAAGCCCATTATAAATTAGATAATGTATACACGTTACTATTAAATGTCAAATCGGATTAACAATTAAATTATAGTAAAATTTACATTAAAATTTAATGAAAACAACACAGATATTAAAAATTAACAAAACATTACAGAAGTAACAAATAATTTAGATACCAATCAGTATAGGTAATAAGTATAAACAATTTTTTTTAACTTTATCTTTGAAAATGTTATGTTAGATACCTTTGATCGTGTTGGAGGTTTCAATTTTCCAGGCCGCTTATTATCTAATATTACTTTCTAGGTAACTAGCTTCATCCTACTACTTCACTTTCGACGCCAACATCCAGTCTATAAAAGCTCAAGAACGGCTTACAAATCTTATTAAAACCGACTCGATATTTCAGTATTGAAACCATACCAGAGACACCTACGCGTCTATATTACAAAAGTATGCACCAAACAGTTTCTTTTGCAAAATATTATTATAATAAATTCTCTGTATGAACCGTCTAGACTGGACGCCCACACTTCAAAACGATGAGAAACCTCAAATATTTAAAAATAGAAGAATAGAAGTCATACGCTGCCACAGGCAACAGTCAAATTTTCAAACGGCCTAATAAAGCTCGTCAATATAAAAAAGTTTATATTTCTCGCCAGAATTTATACGTAGGCATTACGGCTTCTTAAGGGGATGTCAGGACTATAGAAAATTAGTCCGTCTGTTCTCGGCTTAAGGCCCAGTCAACCGATTGAGGATTTATATCAAGCGATTCATTTCTTATTACTAGGTTATCTCCTTTGGTACTTTGGCGTTTCTTTTAGCCTTTTGGGAATGAGGCTGGGATTAGAAGGAACGCGATCTTTGGTTTTATCTAAGTCGTGAACTTTCAAACTTGCAATTTCGTATAAAATAACTTAGTTTACGTATTCTGCCCTCATAAGCCAAAAAGCAGTAACTCAATGAAAATGAGTTTCGAGAAAAAACAAATTTTGTTAAATATGAATTTCGTCACCTTTATGGCAGATGATTAAAACGAGCTTCTACGGAAGCTATTCTAGCCCGTACGAAATGTTGATTTAAATTCTTAAATCCTTCTGCAGGTCTGGCTATTTCTATGATAAATTTAATTTAAATCGGTTTTGTGACTTTGTGGCCAAACGCTACGAACAAAATGAGTTACTTTCAAGTAAGTAAGTATATCTCGTGTTTTTTTTTCAATACTCCAATTAAGTTAAGGTTTTTTTAAACTTAATTGATGCGGAAAATTTCAAAGCATTTGGATGCCAAAAAACACAGAATTTTGGCTTTCCGAGGGCTGTAGTTCAGGACTAGATATTCCCTGCGGCTTTGCCTTCGTCGCTTATCCGATGCTTATTTTCGGGATGAAAAAACCTAATAACCTCAAATCAGCGATAGTAAAAGAACTTGCGTAATCGGACCAGAGAACCACCAGTAATAACCTTAAAAACATCTAGGACGTTGTTTTTTAAAACTGTCTAAGTACTGATAAACACATTGATAATGCAAATTTATTTATTTATTTACTTAGGATCTCCAACAAAGAATATACACATAAATGACAAATTACAATTAATATCGAGTAGGTGTACTCTTTAACTTACAGGAGACCACAGCATGCGCAGTTAACAACTAAGCTACAAAGTTAAATTATTAAAAAGGAATAAAATACTTAGAATTTCAGTCACTTGCAGCAAGACATGAATTCTTAAAAAAAATAAAATAAAGAAAAACATAATTGAAACAAAACAAAATTAAACAAACAATTTAAAAAGTGCAAAATAAAATAAAAAGGGGAACACAATAAATAAAAATCATTACACATAAATATTAAATCAACTCATTCAAACAGGTTAACAAATTTTCTATGAATTATTATAGTTTAGAATCTGCTTAGTATTTCTACTGATTAGATTTTCTTGACTCGTGTGCTTGCATAACTTACTTCTTTCAATGCCATACAGACATATTTGACTAAACCTTTACTTGATTTGAAATTGTAAGTATAAAAAGTCGCTCAAACAGGATTCTCGATTCAAAACTTAATCAGAATATCTTCCGACAATTCTAAATCCAGGTTACCCACTTGAGCACCAAACCTAAAATGCAGAATTCAGGACCAAATTCTTAACGTAAAATGTCTTTATCCTGATTTGAAAGACGGCTGAATTCGCGTGCCAAAGTTAGTATGGCATAAAGCGTTACCTATACTTCGGGGAGTATTTTGCTCGCATTGTACCGTTTGGCTAATGCCGACCGAATTTCCATATTTGGCTTTAGGGCTGCCAAAACGTT
The DNA here is from genome assembly GCA_002192655.3 of Mamestra configurata. Classification (NCBI taxonomy): domain Eukaryota; kingdom Metazoa; phylum Arthropoda; class Insecta; order Lepidoptera; family Noctuidae; genus Mamestra; species Mamestra configurata. The sequence continues at coordinate 345,877 of NDFZ01005330.1, forward strand.
GGAATTGTTTTTGAAAGGAATATTTTTGGATCTGCTATGCTTTTCATATTGATCTGGTTGGTTCGACTGTGAAATGATATGTGTGCTATTTTTATTCCAATAACTTTAAAAATGAATAAGCTGATTTGTGGATCCTTTAAGGCAACATGTTTTTTATGGCAAACGCAAACAAATGGAATAAACTGATACTCTTTAAACAAAAAAAAAAATCTATAATAACTATCTTTAATTAAATATTATTATTAACATTTTTTACCCCTTTGTTGCTAATGAAACTCAATTAAAGAATTTAAGTTCATAATTATTCTTAGATCACGCAGATGGAAAGCTTTGGATGAAGTCTACGATGAAAAGAGCGAGCCCAGAAGATGACTGTCCAATTGTGCTTTAACGGCTGATAGGTTTTAGGAGGTAGGGCACACACATACTGCCAAAGAGTTCCCCCTTACACACAAAACGTTTTGGAATACGTTCAGTGTGCGTACAGCTAAGGAGAGGAATTCCCTGCCGGAGGTGCTTCCTGATGGCTAAATTCTGGGGGTCTTTAAGCCCAGAAAGGTTCAGAGATTGATGGGATCCTGAAGACGGTATTCTTGCGAAAATCTATATTAACGCGAGCAAAGCCACGGGATAAAGCAAGGGAACACAGACGCTGGCAGAGAATACCAACTTTTGACACAGTTCAGAAACGAGAAAACATAAAATAAACTTCCTCAGTGAAAATTAAAAGCGAAAATGATTTTAAAGCAGCAGCCCTACCTATAGCAAAGAACACCGTAAGAAAGTTGTGCCATTGTCGAAGTCGAGCTGAAGACGCGTGTGCCACAACTTTGCGCCCCCACTTCGCCTAATAGCCATCCGGGGAAGTACTCTAATGAAACATTCGGTTCCCATGCTCATCTGCAGGTACGTTCACGGAGATTTACGCGAATTGGGTATGCTGTGGTGAAAAGAAGCTGTTTGGTAGGGCTGTATGGCGAGGGTATGATGTAACTGTTGAGAAATCTTGTCTCATGGAGACTCCATGTTTTAAGTTTGCATGGAGATATATCGGGTGTTTGCTATCTTGCTACCACGAAAATCGTTGGGCCATATCGAAAAATACAACATAATTCATAAGTCAGAGTAACCATGCTAAGGGTTATTCAGAGCAACCCCTAATATGATGCTATTCGTTCTGCATAGCTCCGTCTCTCTCACACAACGTCTACATGCTGGCCATACTACAGCACAAAAGTTACAGCCGGAAAACTTTGAACGAGTACTTTAGAATAAAACTGGAAGAGAAAAACTATAAATATACGTTCTTATCTATATAAATAAAAATGAATCGCCAAATGTGTTGCTAAGCGCAAAACTCGAGAACGGCTGGACCAATTTCGCTAATTCTTTTTTTGTTATGTTTGTTATTATCAGGAGAAGGTTCTTATGAAAGAAAATTTGGAGAAAAAAATTTAGATCCGGGCGAAGCCGGGGCGGGCCTCTAGTTAATAATAAAGTACCTACTTTTAGACTCACTTTTCAATTTAATCAAACAGTTAAGTACATAACAAAAATGACTCTCCAAATTCAACTAATAAGCCACAATTAAACAGAATACATGTCATGGTGTTCATTACCATATTTATATAAATTTCCCCTGTCAGTTGGGTTTACGTGGAGCCATGACAGAGGTAAATGCGAACGTTTATATTGGCGGTGAACGCTAAATTAGATTTGACGGGTATGAAATGTGAGGAGAAATTGTTATTATGGTCCCGTTAAGGCCCTCGTTGAGGAGCTCGTGGCTAAATAACAGCAGCACGGGTCGATCTTCAAGGTTAAGCAACGCTTGCCGAAGTTGGTCTGTGGATGGGTGACCATCTTTACATACCGAGACTCCTCCGTGCCTCGGAAAGCACGTTAAGCCGTTGATCATCTGTCATTTGTAGATCTTTGGCAGTCGTTACGGATAGTCAGAAGCCAGATAATCTGACACCAGTCTTGCCAAGGAGCACCGTGTTACCCAGTTAATGGGTTGTGGAGATCTGGTAGGCAGCCGGTCCACGTAAAATACTGGTGTTCAGCTGAATCCGGTTTGACTGTCACAATATACGACACTGTGTGACAATATAGTTGGGAAAAGGCTAGGCAGAGAAAAGCTAGGCCCGTTTAGGCCCAAGGTTTTGAGGAAAAGTCGAGGAGTGATCTTCTTTGGAGCTCAGGTTGTTTCTAGTACATCTAGGCAAGGTTTTCTAGGTAGGTACGGATATTTTGTTGCGGAATTTGTTCGAAAGAGTCACCGCGGCCCTGGAACGCAAAGGGCATTTGGAGGAACACGGGTGGGTTTTAGTCAGTACGAGCCTGACACTCCGTTCTGCTCCACCCTTGCTTGGTATTATGTATACCAAATTTCAACTGAATCGGTCCGTGATTCAAACATGACCAATAACGTAAATTAATTAATTTTAAGTATATGGTCACTCTTGTTGTACAAGTAATATCTTAATAAACTCCAAACTGACACATCTAGTTAACTTTCTAAAACTTCACTGACCACTTGACTAACTTGAATACCATACACTCACTAATACCCGGACGTACAACGTCCAGTGATACCAATCAAATGGTCGTAAAAAGCTCGCTTCCGGTCCGGTTCATTCATATGGTCACGACACTCACGACTGATTCTTAAGATGTATATTTTATAGTCTTGTGCCATCACGTTATATCCTGTGATGAGTGTGGACATATTGTTTTACTAGCTGCCGCTCGCGGCTCAGCCCGCGTAAATGTCGAAATGTATCCAAAGGGAACATACTCCAGGGATAAAAATTAAAAAAGTATCCGACGTGTTATTCCAGACTATAATCTACCTCTGTGCCATATTTTATCAAGATCCGTGCAGCCGTTCTGACGTGATTGAGTAACATACATACATCCATACGCATCCTCACAAACAATCACAATTATAATATTAGTAGATAGATAGATATATATATATGTCGACGGAAAGTGGCAAACTCCGTAAGATTATAAAACAACTTGAGAGATTGTAAACTCTCGATAAATTGTCAACTGAACATTTGGAATACTTTTTTACGCATCAAAATTTGATAGTCTATAATATCTCCGTGCCGGTCCGAGAAATTGTAGACTGACATAAACTGGCGACCAATCAGCACTCTGGTCTACAATTTATCTGTTTTGGTGGGATAGCTTAATTTGAAACTTGGCCCCTCATTGGTCTGGTCGGTGTGAGCTCACATCTGAACAGATCAATGAGAGCCGTGTTTCCAGGTATATATAAGTAGAAGTAGATAGATTAGTAAGCAAATAGTATTGATTAGTTTTTAGCATGTATTTGAATAAACTGGTTAAGAAAAGTCTATCTTGGTCACTACATAACATATTCTATAGAATACTCACTTCATCGGGTGTCGTGTCTAACCCAAGATTATCCACCCAGCAACACAGGTGTGGAGGTGTAAAATACTGGCATTCGGCTTGGCTACGGCTAGGCGAAAAAGACAAGCCGATTGTTACGAAATACTGTTCAATTCTTCCCTGAGAAGATTCTTAATTATAATAATAGGGAATCGTATTAAATATATATAAAAAAAAAATGTGTTTATTCACAGTTATACCTTTTTAACAATATAATGTTTACCTCTGCCAAATTGCAAAGCAGTTTGTTGGCAGATGTAGCTCCTTCCTTTTTTTTTAAATATCCTTACAGCCATCACGGCTTGACAAAACACATTGAAGAGGAATGTCCTATCTATGTCCAATGTACCTAAATGGTTGAAAAATAATACGTCATATTTCTTCATCAATCTGTCATTTGGTGGTCTTTGGAGACGCGTGTATATTTTTTTTTTTATGTAATATGGGTTTGCTCTTGACTCTAGTCTATGTCATAGATGACAGAGATAAAGTCGATGATGGAGCGAGTTTACCCAGAAGAAGCCTGTTCACTCTAATTTTGAAGAGATATATTCAGATATATGTATATATAGAAAAACAAGCAAGTCTGACGGTAGTCGCATAGGATGTGTAACATCTGACGTCTCACTTTGGTAAAAAGCAACATTAACATTAAAAGTATCAACTCGACCACTGCGCGCGTTCATTGGTCAAATCGAATAGGCTGCGCTCATTGGTCAAATCAAATAGCGCACGCTTTTTCGGATTCCTGTTACACACTTCCGTCCCTTTTCACGAAATCACTCCCACAGATTGCAGGAAAGCGAGAGGAAAAATGTTACACATCAAAAATAAAATAGATCTCAACGAGAATCAGAAAATACAAATTATTAGCATTCCCAGACGAATCAGCACCGGAACCTAACAAGAAAATTCCAAAGCATTTGTTGAAGTTATAAAAAACGAGCTTAAATAAAAATCAACTTGTGACTGGTTTATGCAAAACTGGGAAAAAAACTCGAAGAGAAACGTACCTTGGCTTTCTAATTACCTGGAAAGCGGAATGGAAGCGAATTATTTTTTACATTTTATGATGCTGAATTAAATTCTACGTTGGACTTGAAGCGGACAAGAGTTTACGCTGTTTTTGACGTAATTCTTAATTAAAGGAATTTACTTTGATAGTGTTACAAGCTGGAAAAAATACTGTGATAAATAAGGACTTCTATGAAATGAGTTAAGAAGTATTTATTTAATAGTTTATTAATGTTATTTTTTATGGGATTAGCTTTATAAACGCACCGTAATGAAAATTATAGTAGCAAAGGGTAATTTTCTATGAATTGGCAATTTTTTAGACAGTGAAAATACTTGTGGAAAAAAATATCTTTTAACATAGGGCCTGAATAGGTGAAAGAAAAACAGCTACTAACATTTCAAAGAACTATACGGACACACGGACATAATATGTAAGCACTGAACACCTGTTTTTTTTTCATATTTCAGAGCTGATCTCATAATTTAAAATTTTCTTATTCAAGAGTACTTCACCGCCCGGCATGAAACATTCGGTGGAGATCAAACATACCGTAACATGGTTTAACCAACCTGCAACTACTCTAAAAACAAAATTTTCCGTCGTCGTAATCCATTCAGATAAATCCAACTGCGTACAATCACAGTTTCCACCAACATGGACCCAAACCGTGTAATACTATCAACATTATAACACAAAAACCACTAGTCCAATAGATAGGCCTAATCCTCTACAATTTTCGCATGTAGCTAATTCAATTGTGACAGTTCCTGGCTATATATCATGGGGTCTCAGCTTAATGGATTTCTGTAAAGGCTACGGGCGGCCTGCTGTGTAGACACGGCTTAAAATGTTGCTTATCATTTGGGGTAGAGGTGGCATTTTGGGGTGTATGTCATTTTGTAGTTCATTGTCGATATATTAACGGGTGGTGTGAACTAATGTTTATTGAAAGTTAGTGACCTATATCTTTCTTACCTTTGTTATTGGATTCAGTTACTCGTAAATCATGATTATTTATTTATTTATTTAAACTTTATGTACAATAGTGGTACATGGGCGGACTTAATGCATCAAGGCATTCTCTACCAGTCAACCTTTGGGTGATAAAGACTATACTGTGGTAGAAAAAATTGAATTGAATTGATTATGCTGTGTGTATTGTGTGAATCTGGTATTTAAATAAGGTTACTAGGTAAGTATTTTATTATAGAAAATTATGTTTTTCCAGCGAAGCCATAGAAAATACTAGACACACAGCCATGGGCGTGCAGTAGGCGTAAGGGTAAGGGTAGGCCAGCCCATACATAATGCCAAAAAAAAAAACTCACCACATTATTCAGGGTTGAAATCACGATACTGACGATGCGAATCTATTTTTGGGCATTATGTATGGGCTGACCTACCCTTACTGTAGCTTAATGTCCGCGCATGTCACACAGCTAAATTTTACATTTAAATTGAATGCTAGTAGTATATTAATCATGATTTCACAATCAAAATTCCTTCTGCAAAATAAAGTCACATTATTCTGTAAAAAAATTGGTTGTATGTAAAGTCGGTTTACGGACGATAGTTTAACGTGACAACGTCATAACAAAACATCGTGCCTTTCGGTCGCTCGTGCAGCGCTCTCGCTCCGATTGTAACGTTACAATGAGTCATCCTTTTTCGTGCATGCAGCCGGCGTTCATCGATTTATTAGACGTCTCGTCAAAAAATCCCTTGGAATCTTCACAATAATAGGTCACCTTATTTTACCACAAGGCGTATACAGCGTTACAAATGTGGTTGAATGACCTGTAAATCACTCTTATCACTGAAATATCCTCGCGGTGACGTCACTGATAAGTGATAACACTGCGGTTTATTGGACACGCTGATAAAGGATATTGCGTCTTACATACAAGTAAGGTGAACAAGTGCATATGCACTTGACTTTTGTATTAATTTAAAATAAGTTGTTGTTCTTTATGGAGTCGGACGTAAAAAAATAGCACCATCCCATCACTTCCCGTGGGTGTCGTAAGAGGCGACTAAGGGACTCACCAGAGAATGGGCAGCAGCATTCTCTGTGCATTGCAACAGCTACACTGCGATCGCCAACCCGCCTGCCAAGCGTGGCGATTATGGCAAACCCTTCCCTTTGGGGGAGGCCTATGTCCAGCAATGGGCTTTATTCGGCTGGAATGATGATGACGATGAATATGGGTTATGTAGATTTTTAAGTAAAATCTTTTTTAAACAAGCTTTTGAGGAACCATGGTGTAATGGTGTAATATCACCTGCCTTTGCGCTCAAATACGATGGTACTATCTCGTTTGATTGTGAAGCTCATGTGGACGTCTTCAAGCTGCATCATAAAAAAGGGTTCGATAATTTAAACCTCATTATTGCATTGTTTCCAAAGTAACATGAGTGTATAAAGTTACTGATTTATTGAATATCGGGAAGTGCTTGAAAAATAGATTACTAATTTCAACAGAAAACACATAGGTAAGTACGTAGGAAGCAAATCACTACATATAGATTTTAGAGCGACCCTTCTTGGCAACATCGCATTTAAGTTTTTCCTTCAAAATCTTTTATATATCTTGTCTTCACTATCACTACATATTATAAAACAAAGTCCCTCGCCGCGTCTGTCTGTCTGTTTGTTCGCAATAAACTCAAAAACTAACGAACGGATTTTCATGCGGTTTTCTCCAAAGGGTGGGGTTATTCATGAGGAAGATTTAGATGTATAATTCGTCCCAAAATTTTTACGGGAACCCGGAAAATGGGTTATGCGCGTACGAAATCGCGGGCAGACGCTAGTTATTAATAAAAAGCTGGTAAGAAAAGTTAGTATCGACTTGAACTGTGGTAAATATGAGCAGCATGAAAAACCAAAGCCCATGTTTTGGAAAAAAAGTTATTCACAAACAAAATAATGTCACAATATGCGCCTTAGCTGCTGGGATTAAAAAAAAAAAGAAAGAGTTTATTTCCAATCGTTTCATTTTGCTTGCGTTTAATTTGTGATGCGTCGAAAATTTTTGTCCAAAAACCGGCACTAAATTAAATAACCTGAATTGTGCATTTCATGTTCACACAATAATGCTCCGGTTCTGTAGAAAATACTGAAAAACTTCAAACACTGGCTCATTATACATTTTCTAATGTACGTTAACGTACAACAAACCTTTCACATTCTCTCATATTCTACCAAAAACAAAAACACAACAAAAACACCTTCACAACACCTACCATAGACATTCACAGAATATCTAAACACCAATAATGAAGTTATTAAAAGCAATTAACACTTACAAAGAGATCCTATTATCGTTCACCAGTATAATTATCGCATCGCTATAAAACCTCTTTTAAAAGAACGGATACCACTTTGAAATTATCGTGTAAATTATAAAAAGCAAAAAATGTTTGCCCCTACCTATCATTAAGGAAACTCGATCGGACTGTCTGTCTGTAATTAGTTCTTGTATCAAGGGTGGTTCTTTAACTAGTTAAATTGTACTTTTATATGTCAAAGGGAATTGTCTGATTGGTTGTTTGTGAATAATTGGTATCAGGGTTGGAAAAAAACATGATTTAAACAAAAAATCGAATAAAGCACGATTAATAAAAAACCTTTTTAATAGAGATTTAGATTATTATTATTTAATTTAACTATGTTTTTCCCTCAAGGGATTGCGCGGACACAGCGCGGGGATTTGGATGTGAATAATAATAATAATAATAATAATAAAACTTTATTGTCTCAAGAAGATACATACAATGGTAAAACACATGAGTTGTAACAAACTTAACATGTACAATAATTTTGTTGACCGCTAGTACCCAAAGTAAGATTTAACTTGTGGTATGGGTACTAGGGCTCTCGTACTTAAAAGCAGCAAATAGGTGACGTTAGAGTGTAGTGTATCGTATATGTTACATTACGGTAGGAAAATCTTAGATATTATAACTGTTTGTATATATCAAGCAAAAGGGAAACCCCCTGTATTGTTTTGTACATTGCGCTTGCAATTACGGCCTTACTTTCGTTCTAACATTCATTCGTTCAGTTTTATTTTCTATTGTTATTGCTGTGATGCGTGGGTGACGAATTTATTATAAATAAAATCCCTTTACCAAAGAGATGGGATTTGAATATTGATTTCTCAGATTTAAACGACCCTAGTTTGTAAAATTGGTCCCTGGACCCTGGTTTTGTTTGTATAATATCTAAATCTGTTTTTTTATGTTGATTTCTGTGACAGAAAGCCAATTAAACATTTTTGATTAAATCATTGATTTTGATTGAAAACATCATTTGATTTAAATCATGATTTAAATCAAAATGATTTACTCATGCCAACCCTGATTGGTATGCTTGTTTGGCATTAAAAGGAGCAAACTCCGCCACAGTAATGATAATCTTTAAAAGTGAGTGTTCTCGAATGGTAACGATCTTCATTATTCATGTGTCGTATTTCCAAAGACTATGGCCCATCTTTCATCTTGCTATGCATGCCCAGTCCTCTTTTCACGGACCTGACTGCATCAACAAACGGTTTTAGGCTAAACAAACAATGCAACTAACATGAAGATGGGTATTTCTGTCATTGACGGGCTATGAAGAAGTAGCAACATCAGAGTACCATGTACAGTCATATTTACGGGTAGTAGACATGCATACGGGTTTATGGCGGGATTTCTTCGAGTGAAGTTCAGTGGCTGTTTTAATTATTCGCAGATTGATTTCTAGTGGAAATTGTGATGTAAATTGATGTAGTTTTGTATCTCAAGTGTCTGCGCAACTGGACAATATGTGGATACATTGAAACAGGCGCGATCTCGGTAAAATTGAGCTGAGAATTTTACTGTAGTGTTGACTACCTCAGCGAAGTTTGCCGAGAAGGTTGCCTTGATACATTTGCTGCCAAATACTACGAAAACATTAGAATAGGTACATCCATATTCTAATGGTAACCAAATTAACTATTCACACGAAGACATGGCTTAAAGGACTTAGTATCCAAGACAAAAAAAAAAAAAAATACAGTCATTGGATTTTGCCTCTACCAGCGAATTTACGTTGTTAAGTTGGTATCCCTGTGTAGTGTTGGACAGTCGCATAACAACTAGGTATGTAAATCTGAACACTTCATGAATTATTCTCCAATGTAGTGCTGCTAACACGAGATGAAACGAAATAGATCTTACGTGAGTGCGTACCTCTCACTCTACATGACTAACTTCTCAAGTTTTATTAAAAGCATCGTCTGCAGCTATTCCGTTAGTCTTGTGCTCGGTAGCACTGGTTCTGACCGTGAGGTCCTGGTTTCCACCAGCTTGAGCAGCTAGTTTTGGATATTTCCATCAAGGACTTCTTAGAAGCAGTCCGGAGTGGGTGTGTGTACGGTTGATTGCAGTAAATGCCTTCTTTTACAGGGAACCCTAGCATAATATCCAAAATGTGGTGTGCATTGACACTTTTGCGTAACTCAAAGGCGTGGTGTGTCGTCAGCAAATTATACTCCTTGTAGAATATTTAAAAAGTAATTCATAGTATTGAAATTGCTAGCAAAGACTACCTCTTGTATCAAATCACGATACTACACATTCTCAAAGAAACCTAGTTTATTGAACAAATAAAAGGAAACTTAATTTTAAACAAGAACATTGTGTGCCCCACAACTGCACCGAATAGGTCCAGACTGCCAGACAACTAGTAGTTGCCTGACGCTGGTTTTCAACTGAACCTTACGTTGAAGTGTACTGATGTAAATTAACTATGTACCACAGACTACCCACCTTTTTATTTTAAGTTATTTCAGTTTACCGAAAGGTTTGCTAGCACCCAGGTCGATGGCGCATTGTGTTTCACGCGCGCCTCAAAGAGATGTCAGTATAGAAGACGGGGCCCGCTAGGGCCTGGGCCTGCCAGGGTTGTGGAATTTCATCGAAAGAGTCACCGCGGCCCTGGAACGCAAAGGGCTTTCGACGGAACACGGATGGGTTTTAGTCAGTAAGAGTTTGACTCGCCCTTCCGCTCCACCCAGAGCGAAAGAAGTCATTTGATGAAATCATCAAATGACTTCTATGACGTGCTAACTATCAACGCCATCCAATTCCGATGATGTAAACGAGATAGTGCTATTTGCTATGTATAGCTCTGTCTCCCTCTTAGAGCGGAATCATGATAGTTTTAAGCCTTCATAGTAGGGCCCCTGTATAATCAGCTATGTAACACAGACTACCCTCCTTTTTATTTTAAGTTATTTCAGTTTACCCAAAGGTTTTTTGGTAGATATCGCTGGCAGCGATGAGATCGTCACTGTACCTATAGAATTAAGTTTGTGTAAAGAGTTACTATGACTATTTTATTTATTTATTTAAACTTTATGTACAATAGTGGTACATGGGCGGACTTAATGCATCAAGGCATTCTCTACCAGTCAACCTTTGGGTTATTAAGACTATACTGTGGTAGGTGTACAATAAATAAATATAAGATACAAAATTGAATTTTAACATTTCGGAAAGAATATACAGATAATATATATAATACTAATAAAATACATATATATGCTAAAATAATAAACTAATAAATATGATATATAATATGTAATCATACCGATTAAGAGAATTCATAGTAATCATGACGAAGAACGACTAAGAATGACAAGCTTTTAAGTAGTGTTTACGGATTTTACGCTTAAAGGAAAATTTTGACNTTTATTTATTTATTTAAACTTTATGTACAATAGTGGTACATGGGCGGACTTAATGCATCAAGGCATTCTCTACCAGTCAACCTTTGGGTTATTAAGACTATACTGTGGTAGGTGTACAATAAATAAATATAAGATACAAAATTGAATTTTAACATTTCGGAAAGAATATACAGATAATATATATAATACTAATAAAATACATATATATGCTAAAATAATAAACTAATAAATATGATATATAATATGTAATCATACCGATTAAGAGAATTCATAGTAATCATGACGAAGAACGACTAAGAATGACAAGCTTTTAAGTAGTGTTTACGGATTTATTTTTGGTCTACAATAAAGCATATTCCATCCACGTTTCTATAACCACAATGTTCATCCAACTACAGCAACCCTTGCAAGTCAAACATTGTAAGGAGTTAACTCGCACTTTCAATTTCTTTGGAAATTGTATAAGGGCGTGGCAAATGAAGTTACTTATAGAACATTGCGAAGTCGGATAAAGCGAAGTTGGCTAGAGGGAAAGACATTGTATTTATGCGACGTTGAAAAGTGAGGAAATTTTGATCTCCTGCCGTTTCGGTACCAACTATGCTGATGAGCATGGCTGCTATGATACTTTTAACATTATTTTTTGGAAAGAAAAAGAAAAGAAAGAAAGAAAATCAATTTATTCTGCCGGGAAAAAAGCACAGAAACACTAAAAACTAAAAAAACTTATCGACTACAATAATTATAACAAAAATAAATAAAATCTAAAAAAACCACATCTCTGTCAGCCCATGTCAGGACCGGACATTAATTGAAACGTGTTTCTGGTCACACCACAGACAAAACAGAACGCAGTTCAGCAGTTGTCTATGGCATGACGCCCGACTGACTGACAAATTAATCAATTAATTTCGAATTGCACAGCACAAATTATCTTGTGCTTAGCCTTTTCCAAACGGTTGGGGTCGGCTTCCTGATGAATTTGAATACCGCTATTTCTTATAGAGCGAAAGACGGGACAGAAATACATCATCAGTGAACATTTCAACTGTCTAGCTATCACGGTTCATGAGATACAGCCTGGTGACAGACGGACAGTGGAGTCTTAGTAATAGGGTCCCATTTTTACCCTTTGGGTACGGAACCCTAAAAACTGAGAATGTGTTTGACACATATAGATGACCTCTGGTGGAGAGAGCTCCGCCCCGCACAGGTAACCGAGCCAGAATTAAGCCATAAACAGACAAGACTCAAGAAAAAATGACACCTCGTATACACTAGGCCCAAAAAAATCCACAAGTCTAGGGAGCGATGTGCACCTCACCGCTCAAGTTACAGGCCCATCGTAGTAAGAATAGGGTAACTTAATTCAGGAGTTCCTGCGCCGCGTCGCTTCTTCTGCAAGTTATAATAAGTTGCTCTCGGTTCCTAGGTGCAGCCGGTGCATGGTTCTGGCGCCGCGTCCTGAAACACTCATAATCGTGAGAGTTTGCATTTTCAGGAACTTAATATTTGTTGCACTATAGGGAGCATCCATAAAGAACGTCACACGTTAAGGGGGGTCGAAGAATTGTGACATTGTGTGACAAGGGGTGGGAGGGGGTCCTAAGTTTCGTGTCCTCACATTTCAAAATCTTAAATCTACATCTCAGTGTTAAAATGCCAAATTTGAACTATTAACGAACAACTTAAAAATATATCACAAGAAGAACACTTTCTCGAAAAGTTTATACGGAAAAAAAACTAATTTCGAAACTTGTTTTAATTCAATAATTTCTCAGGTCTCACAAATGTGAACAACTGTGACAAGGACGAGAGAGGGGTCAAAAATCACGAAATTAATTTGACGTACTTTATGGAAGACCCCACACGAATAAAACATGTATGAACTACGTACGGCGATGCGCCACCGGTACATACTCTAGGTACTACATAGTTGCATGTGCAAATGGATTTGTTGAATCAATATTTATTTTATTTCTTAAGAAAACTTACAGCTAGGATACAGATAGTTGACAGTTAGTGAAAGAAGGCCAATTTAAAGTTTTCACTGACAATATTAGGGTAGCACAAGAAACAGTAGACAGGCAAGAGAAAGTAAGAATTAGTAAGCACTCAAATATAGAATGAAAAATGAATATGAAGAATTAAAAAAAAAGGTTTTAGTGAACTTCAAAGAAGTTTTTATACAGTATTTTTTTAACACTGGTAGAGAACAAGTCAAGATCATTAACACTCTGACACAACGAGTTGTATATGCTCATAAAGGCACCTATGTGAAGGCTTAATCATTATCATGATTTCAGTTCACACGCACAAATCTTTTTGAGAACACTTTCAGTCTCCGTTCAATTGTTTTCTATCAGGTGAGATTTGTCAAACGCGAGCCCATCTATATATCTAAAAATGAATCCCTGTTTTCCTTGGTCACGCCATACCTTGAGAACGACTTCACCGATTTCATTCATTTTTTTTAAGTAAGTATCTAACACTTTGTAGAAGGTTCGAGAAAACGTAAAAACCACCGGGATACAACTTTTGTATTTTAATTCTGAACTCCACGCAGACGAAGTCGCGTACAGAAACTAGTCAATTATAAATAAAAACTGACTTTCTACATACATTTAAATTAAAAAAACAACAACCTGGTAATAGAAATCCCAGCTCATTTTCGCCCTTAAGGCCTAGGAACCCTAAATGAACTGCGTTTTTTACAGTCACATTATGAAGGTAAATTTTATCTTCGAGTCTATGACCTCTTAACCTGTCGATTGAAAAAAGAGCCTGACTTTAATATCGATGAAACCAAAAATCGTTCTCCGGATTTGACTAGTCCATCGTCCACGTAGCCGATGGTACAAGGCGGTGTAGTAACTAACGGGGCTTCCTTTGCGGACGACATCGATAGCATTTCGCCAACGCTGCGGTTACGTGAATCCCTTCTAATCGATTAAGTTCTTTGTAGTTTCCAAGGCTTTATATTAAAAGTTAAAGAGATATTGGAATTATTGGAATAAGTGTGGTTAAAGGTTTATTGTTTGGGTATGGGTTTATTGTTTTGTTTTTTTGAGCTGAAATATTGGTCTCTTGGTATTTTAAAGAATTGAAAGTTATTGCCAAAATTTTATCGTCTCTATCTCATCCAGTTATGCATGTATTTGTCCGTTAATATCGCGCCAGATACCTCAAAAAAAAAAAAAATATGGTCCCTTCTAATTGATGTGTCAAACATCTTATTTTACCTTGTGGGACGCAATAAATGAATATGAATATTTTTTGTTGAATGAGTTTATACTAATGAATTTTTTTTTCTTTCCAGGTAAATGTCAATGGTCGAATCAGGGTATTACTGGGTAGCCTCGGTAAGTTACTCCAATTACTCAGGAATACCATTATTTAATGCGTATTCAAATAACCATTATACCTCTCAATCAAACGCTTTGATTCACGTCCGCAGCTATTGATCACAAAGATCCCATGTCGCAAGTAGTGGGTGATGTAACTACATAGTTCAACTGTTGACGGCCAATAGGAGGTTGTAATTGTTAATTTGATAAATCTGTAAATAAAAATAATGTGTTGTATTTGACTGTACTTGTTCTACATAAAAACGAAGTGTTATAAAAATATTGACTGCACATTTTATTCTATTAACATCATTTTTATCGCACACAACTTCAGCAAGCAATTGCTCGCTACAAAGTCAACAATATAATTTCAAAACTTCACAAACTGAAATTGAAAAATCTACTGACATTACCATTCAGCCCGCAAGTATTTGTCAACTCGTATTTGCCCAACAAGGCATTAGGCGGAGACTGCCGACAACGGCCGAGCAAGCCCGACCAAGCACGGAATGTCGCGGCCGTACTAAGCCCAGAATACTAACACTGGGCTGTTCTCGTCCAAAACAAACATAGCTAAGCCTGCGTATTTGCCTACGTGACCAAAGAGCACAAATAGTTTGTTCAGCCGGCAAGAAAATTCAACAGGACACGGATACTTGAATGTTGTCTCTTGGATGCTAGTGTGTAAAAGATAACTTGTACTTTGAAATAGATATAAGTGGGGTAGTTTTTAGGAGAACTTGATCATATGCATCGTCTTTTTGAAGTAAGAGGGCCAGTTTCTCGCCTGACAAGATGCACAAAGTATCAGCTTTTGCACAATGCAATGCCAATGTGATACTTTCTAGGCATTACGTATATTTTTAGAGATCACTGGTTTCCAAAGTTTCAAGTTTTCTTCGCGACATAACTGCTTTAAGATTTTCATTAGAATAATTTGCATGAAAACCAGGACCGAACACTGCACTAAAGGTACTATACAATCGATACTTATTCCTCCAAAGAATCGATCTTCAATAGACAGGTTTCTAAAGATGTAAATTAACCTTTTGAACGCCAGAGCACAAACGCATCGGCGTGCATCCGACGCCAAGCCAAAAATTGTCGCCGTAAGTTTGTCACATTTTTTGACGATTTGCGTACAGGGCACGCGCTTGCTTGTCATGTATACGTGACAATGGCGTTCAAAAGGTTAAATGAATAGATTGATTAACAAGCAGTATTGCGACCTTATCATGCGTGCCTTGACTCTGTAACTTCGTATGAACAAAGCTGCAGGTACGTAAATAGCTTGAGTTCCTCTTTGATATAGACATATTGCCATTTTTAACGTCAATTGAAATAACGGCGCCAATACCATTTCCTTTGTATCGAGAAATGTATCGACATTTGCGTTGAATTGTATGTGTATTCGTCTGGTATACGTATTTGCATAGTGTCTAGTATTTGCGCTTATTTGATGCTATATACTCGTTTGAAGACTATGTTTTCTGAAACACCTGGCTTGCTAGTCTCAGGAGCGCTGACTTCTAAGCCAGTGCGTGGTAATGTGTTTGGATTAAAAATCAGTAGTGGTATAGAGGTATGCGGAACAGAGTTTAAAGTCCCCGCACGAGGTGTGCGGGACTTTACTCTCACTGAAAAGGTAGGATCCTCCAACCAGACGGTTGTTGTGTCTGGTGGGCAACTGCCCGATAGTTGATATTCGGACTGTTGTATATGTTCAAATCGCACGGAGAACTTTGCTTGCGCGATGCAGGATTCCGTTGTTAGTTCGTTGTAGATGGCGCTGCGGTTCTTTTTGTTGCCGTAAAAATTTCGCTTCTTAGTTTTTCATGTGGCGGCACAGATGCCGCTACAGTTGTTCAACGTTTTCACGATACTTTCTTTATGATGAATCTCCGCGTTTTTATTTGGCTTGTTGGATTATTTATGTTTTGTCAATATGTATTCATAACTAGCTCCTGCCAGTGACTTTGCCCGTGTGAAGTGTGCAAACTACCCCAAGGGTCTTATCCCAGGGCTTGTTCTACCCGTGTGCTAAGTTTCATACAAATCTGTTCAGCCTTCAAGACGCTCAATGATGGGTTTAGGTATTTCCACTCAGTCAAATTTTCGTCTCGTGCGTCCTTCATCCTCTTCTCTATAAATAACAATATAGCAAGTCGAAACCTGATTAATGCAAACTTCATTCCCACCTACAAAATCATTATTGAAAGTTCATTAAATCCCAATCCATATTGCGCCAGAACAGCTCTCCGCGGCTTCAATTATTTCTCCGTATTCTACAGCGGAAATAATATTCATTGCTTATTTTTTTGTTTTATAAAATGTCGGGCTACATCGAGCACCAATTAGGATTCGCAGCAACCGATCCCTTTCTCTCTTGTTTTATGGGGTGTTTCAGAAGCGCGTGGTCTTATTTCGGGCTGCATTGCGATTTTGTAAACATTGTAGCGGCATGAAAAATTAAGAAGCGAAATTTGTACGGCAACAAAAAGAACCGCAGCGCCATCTACTACGAACTAACAACGAAATCCTGCATCGCACAAGCAAAGTTCTCCGTGCGATTTGAACACATACAACCGTCCAAATACAACTATCGGTCAGTTGCCCACCAGACACGATAACCGTCTGGTAGGAGGATCCTCCCATTTTTCAGTGGAGGTATGCGGTACTTTACTCTCGACTTTACTCTCTGTACCGCATACCTCTATACTCCGACGTGATCTGAACACGCAACCTTCTGATGCCCTCTATAACATGTCACCGTGTAAGCTTTGGTGAAGTGAACATGAAATGAGCTGTCAATCCATAACAAGATTTAATGGTAGTTCACTTCATACTCACTCCACCTATGTTACACGGTGTGATGTTGACGGAATAAAACGGCTGCATGTGATAAACACTTAAGAACAGGCTGATGATGTTTATTTTAGTTCAATCAAAGATTTGATGCAACCTACCATCTTTTTAGCTTTTTTTGCGGTCGGGTTTTTGATGTGTAACATCTTTCCTCTCGCTTTCCTGCAATCTGTGGAAGTGATTTCGTGAAATGGGACGGAAGTGTGTAACAGGAAGCCGAGGAAGCGCGCGCTATTTGATTTGACCAATGAGCGCGCGCAGTGGTCGAGTTGGCTGTCAGTTGGTACTTTTAATGTAAATGTTGCTTTTAACAAGGTGAGACGTCAGATGACACATCTTATGCGACTTCTGTAAGAATCGGTCGTTTTTTTTTCATAAAAAAATCAATAAGGTTTTATTTTATTATTATTTCTTTACTGTACCTATATCAAATACAAAACATTACCCCTAAATATGACCACGTACTTCTGAAACACCCGGTACATTCCAACTCGTTATAGAAATAGACAAGTACCTCATTTTTCTACAAGCAGTAAACACTTCAATTTCAATAACAAAAAAGGAAAAAAACATTTTTGTTTCCCCTCCCTTCTTAAAAATAAACGGAACATTATGTCTTCGTTAAAATCATTAAATGTGCCAGCACAAAAAAAAAATTGTAGAAAAAGTTTGAGGTTTGTAAAGTCGTCGAACAGTTATAAGGGTGCAGTCCTATTTATTCCTGGTAATACTTTGTCCCACGATACAAGAAACACGAGAACTTTTTTGTTAGCGAACATTTTATTTTACAGTTTCGTTTCGTGGATTTTTTCTGTTATTTTTCTGACAGTTATTTAAATAGGTTTCTTGTGA
Source organism: Mamestra configurata (assembly GCA_002192655.3). Lineage (NCBI taxonomy): Eukaryota > Metazoa > Arthropoda > Insecta > Lepidoptera > Noctuidae > Mamestra > Mamestra configurata. Next base: position 364,107 of record NDFZ01005330.1, read on the forward strand.
GTTGCGCGCAGTTTTTATTCAAATATTACGTGTTTTCGATTTTAGAATAAAAACCTGCATTTCAGAATGGTTACATTTATCGATACCAAAGAGCATACTTTTGTCTATGGCTTGAATTTTCCAAACTCTACCTATATTGTATAAACTAAGGCAGGGGTTCTCAATATTTTTTTAGTGTGACTCCTTTTTTTTGCGGTACCCTTGTAAAAGAAGATACTTGTGGTAGCTCCATTTGTGAAAACTAGTAGGTACGTACAATCAATGAGACGGTTGAATTTGCTTTTCTGATAAGAACTTACCGTAAACGTGGCTTCAGATCAGATCTTCAACAGATTTTGCATGCAGAAAGGCTTTCAAAACAGGACGCTCCCATTTTATTTGCCAATTGCAGCATTTGCTTTTCATTTCCGTGGCGGTTTGCGACACCATTGGGAAAGCACCGCGACGCCCCAGAGAGTCGCGACGCACAGTTTGGGAACCCCTGAACTAAGGGATAAGATGATATAAATAAAAAGTATAAAACGAATCTTCCGAACAAGCTTTCAATTAGATCTCGTTCACCTTTCCACCAGATGCAACTTTATCATCACAAATCTACCAAAACCGAGTCACTAAGGTTCATAATCCCATAGCCAATAGTGCAGCCCAAACCCGGGTGCTACCGAAGTAGTCTATAAGGGTATTAAAGCAACAATAGGACGGTTTCATTAAATGGGACTAGCGACAAAATGTTATTTGTTATTTTGTGCCACCTGGTCGAGTTCGTCACTCTCACTCGAATTACTCAGTTTTGGGTCCAGAGTAAGCTATGCTATGTCGAGCTACGAAGAAACAAATTATATGGGGTGATAATATATTAATAATAACAATAAAAAATTGGTTGTCTGTAAAGTCGGTTTACGGACGATAGTTTAACGTGACAACATCATAACAAAAAATTGATGAAATGATCGTAACGTTACAATGAGCGTAACGTTACAATGAGTCATCCTTTTTGTGCGTGCAGCCGGCGTTCATCGATTTATTAGACGTTGTCACGTCAAAATGACTTCGTCAGAGTTACATATTCTATGCCTAGTTTCATGTATGTACTGTTACGCCAAACATTTATTTTATGAAAAAGTATAAATAAATGATGTTGTGTGTAAAATTGGACAAATGAAACTTGGTAACCATTTTTCGTCAAACCTATTGTTTTGTGGATGCTTAACACGTGCTTGCAATATTTTCCGTCCGTGGTGGTATATATTATATATTGGTATTATATTCCACAACGGACGCATAATATAGCAAGTACGCTTCATTGTACAGCCTCAATAACTAAATTTAACCAAGTTTTTATTTAAATTTAATTATTTTTTTGTACCACAGTGTACTCTTTCTTAACCCAGAGTGAATGCATTTAGTCCGCCTGTTTCACTACTGTACATAAAGTTAAAAAGTAAGTAAATAAAAGTAATCTCATCTCTTTTCTTTTGTCATCGCTTCGCAATCACTACTTCACGTCCCTTAAAGGTAAACATCTCGGACGCGTCCATTGTCGAAGCAGAATTAGGGTTCCTTACCAAATGGGATTGCGGTCACCGTGAAATATATCAAAACGTGTGGCCGCTAGTCTCCGGGTTCTCTCTCTCTTTGTTAACCTTTGAAAAGGTCATTGAAAAGGTGCCCATAATTTAATATAACGCCTGGATTGCCTTGTGTTGATGTTTTGTTTGTTTGTATTTTTTTTGTTTTTATTTTTTGCTTAGGATATTTTTATCGGGTGTCATAAGTAAAAGACATATTTAGGCTCATTCATCAAAGCTCAGTTTAAATACCGATGTATGGAGAATTAGAATTTAGAATTTGATGCAAATCTTTCTAAATATCTAATGCCTTTAAATGAGCAATTATTGTATATATCGCACCCGCGGTGCGACACTGAACGTCGAACGACGTCAAATAAAAAACGAGCATAGCTCGGTCATCCAGGTACTCTGTATTTGAAAAAATAGTTAATTGACAAAAAGAAAATAATTTTCTCTTCCGTGTATTTTTTCACATTTTTCGTTTCAGTAAAATTAGTAAGGTCTGTTGAGGACAGTTTCCATTTAAGTCGTACAAAAATTAATAACATAACATTTAATTTAAATTATTTCATTAAACTTTTCCTCTTTCTACCAGTTAATTCAAACCTAGTCCCGAATCTATCACGTCTTCAATCTAAAATTGTGAAACCAATTTCTTTTGTATTCAAGAATTTTTTTCTTTTTTGAGCTTTAGATTTTATTTAAACAAAACAAATAATAATAACAGCCGCACGGATTGATCTTCAAGGTTAAGCAACGCTTGCCAAGGTCGGTCTTTGGATGGGTGACCGTCTTAACATACCGAGACCTCTCTGTGCCTCGGAAAGCACGCTAAGCCGTTGGTTCTGACTGTCATTTGCAAATCTTTGGCAGTCGATACGAATTGTCAAAAGCCAGAAAAACTGACTCCAGTCTTGCCAAGAAGTAACGTGTTACCCAGTTAATGGGTTGTGGAGGTCTGGTAGGCAGCCGCTCCAAGTAAAATACTAATATTCAGCTGAATCCGGTTTGACTGGAAGCCGACTATAGTTGAGAAAAAGGCTACGCAGATGATGAATCTTTTGTTTTTGTTTATAACGCTTTCACACCTAAATTGCTGAACTGGTTTTGATACATTTGACGGAGATGGTTAGAGCCGTTTTTTTTTGCAAAAATCGATATTAAGCCGCGGCTAAAAGCCAATAAATATGTTAATTAATACCAATATACAAGGTGGAGACGACGGTATGACAATGAATAAAAACACTGGCAACACTGGTTCATAAGAACACGGCATAAGCATCTTGTATATGTCACCGGAAAATTGCAAACGCCGTGAGATTGTAAAATATCGCGTGAAATAGTAAACCATTTATCACTTCATATAGGTAATAAAAAAGTCCCTCGCCGCGTCTGTGTCTTTTCGCGATAAACTCAAAAACTACTGAATGAATTATCATGCGGTTTTCTCCAATGGATGGGGTTATTCATAAGGAAGGTTTAAGTGTATAATTCGTCCCAAAATTTCTACGGGAACCGGGATAATGGGATATGCGCATACGAAGTCGCGGGCAAAAGCAAGTTCTTAATAAGACACAGATATATTGGAAACTTTGATTTGAAAATTCTATTGAATTTGGATGGGATTTATGGTATACAAAACAATTTTTTCTTAATATATGGAGAAAAGATAATCTTAATATATATTTCTTGTGTACGTGTGTATGTCACTGAACTCCTCCTAAACGGCTGGACCGATGTTGATGAAATTTTTTGTGTGTGTTCAAGGGGATTCGAGAATGGTTTAGATTACAATTGGACCCGGTAGGTGGCGCTGCAATCGATTTTTATTATTTTTCGTCATACACAAAGCAAACGTTCGGACAGGACAACGTCTGTCGGAACCGTTAGTCTAACAAAAAAATATAATACATAATATGCATATATTAATATTAAGTCAACGTGAAAGGAAATGCTATTTCATGTCACCACAAAAATATCCCTCAAAGCCAGCCATCATTATATCATCACTGCATTAACAACAGCAGCGCAACGTGACGTAATGAGCATGACGTAACAAAGGCGCGTGTACCACAGCCCCTATTAGCACGATGTATATAAAAACATGATGTCTGTCTGTTCTTAAACATGTAATGTGAATGTCGTGCTTCGACTGTGAACAGTTTATCTTGTTTTGGGTTTAAGTGATAAGGGTAAGCGAATTTAAGTTTTAGGCTTCGTTTAATTACTTAAGTTTTTTTGCTTTGCATTTTCAAGTGGTTCTAACTTGAGGGCCTAAACAAAGTGACATTTGATGAGATATAGCAACTGTCGAAAAGTGGAATAAAGGTTGATCTAAACAAACCTATCAGTGCCATGCCAGGGACGTGGACGGTCCGCGGCCCTGATGAGCTCATACAAAAATACGCACCGGTTTTTTTTTTTGAGCTAGTCTTAAATACACCCCTTAATAATAATTGTAATTCTAGTTCGATCCAGCCCGTCCCTAGCTGTCCTCCCCCCAGCGACGCCCTAAGCCGAAGCCCGTACCCCACAGGGGTTGCCCATAGCGTGTAATCGCTTAGTTTCGTAAGTTTTTTTTTGTAAGCCCTGGCTGGAGGCAAGCAAGCAAGACAGGCAAGCCCGGTTAAGCAGTCGACAACCTCAAAGGTTGAACTGCGAGACGCCACTCACAATTTTTTTTATTTTTGAGCTCCTGACCGACCATGGTTCCGTAACGTCCCGGACACGGCCCTGATATGTGTGGTTCAACATGAAGATTGGCATGTGCTACTGAAAAGTCTTGTCGTTTTTGAACTGCAAACCAATGGTAGTTACTAGTTATCACTGTTATTTTTTTGTAGCACATTGTCTACGGCCCCATGGTTGGGTCGGAAATGTTTCCTATCTTAATTTCTTAAATACAGAACAATCATGCCACATCGTGATTCTTGAAAAACTTTGTGTTACATTACGACAAAAATAACAGCAGGAAAATACTTGAACACAATCAAACTTCAAAAAACCTAATAAATCCTTTTTAAAAATAATTGAAACTCCAAAAGCAAATTACTCGCAACTTGCACCACACTTAAACCTCCATGCATGACGTAACGAATGCCGCAACTAATTGTAGTTCGGTAGTCCTCAGTCCCAACACCTCCAGACACCTCCAACACCCCCTAACACCCCCGACACCCCCACAGACCGCCATGAATTAATTATCACGACGTACACACCCGTTTACATCGCAAGTGGGATGAAAATCACGAGGATTTGTGTCCTTCTGGTAGAATCTTAGTTGTAGTTATTTCCTTATTATTTCCTAGAGATATTTAGAAATAATTAAATGTATATATATTTAGCAGATAGTTACATGAAACAGGCAAGGTATAAAGCAAAAAAAACGGCCGATTGCGAGTCGGACTTTCACACGAAGGGTTCCGTACCATAAACCGAAAAAACACTTCTTGTATAGGAGCCCCCTTTAATTTTTATATTTTTTTGTTTGTAGCGTCAATAGAAATAAACACTCTACGAGAGTTTCAACTGTCTACAAATTACAGTTCATGAGATACAACCCGCTGACAGACAGACCGACGGACGGACGGAAAGACGGACAAAAGGCCGAACGGATAGTGAAAAGTAATAGGGTCCCGTTGGTACGGAATCTTAGAAAAGAGATGCCAAAAACTAAAGGCGTATATATTCCTCTTAATATGCTTTTAACACTAAAATGTACAAAATCTGGAGCTTGACTCCGATCCCTAACAAGAAACTACTTTTTTTTCATCAACACCCAAGTAACTCTTCAAAGCCAGAACTATAAACGATCTTTCCACAAACATAAACAAACTCATTACTCCCAGACTCCTTGTAAACAATATCTCCGTCCTTTTTGCGCTCAATTTAACACTAATCGCCGAACTTACGGGTCCTCAGTCACTTTCACTTCGTTACCCCTTGTCTAATCACACGATTACTCAGTCGCATGCTCCACCAAAATTACTAGTACCACTCAAACCAACAAGAAATACTCCAAGAATGTTATTGCAAATTAATCTATACGTCCCTTGAAAGTTATAGGGAACGGCCTATGAGGTTTGACATACAACAAAGGACATTCCACCCTGGCGCCCGGGTAGCCGGGTAGCCGAACCGTTGATAATTAAACTACGGATATTCGTGATGTAGGTGTCTTCCTCAGATCTTGGGAACAAGGGTGCGTACTACTCGGGCTGATATGCTTATTATTGTATAGAGATTATTGATGAGTTAATCTGCAGACGTGTCTAAAAAGTTATGGTTGAAATACCGCGGTGTGTTCAAAATCTCTACTACTTTTCATGACGCGTAATGATTCTTAAACAAAAATGATAGAGATAAGCAAGTTCCTTTAAGTATGCAAAATTTTGAAACGCTTGAAAAAAACACAACCGTACCATAAATAAAAAATCCACGTATCTTAAACGTCGTACGTTGCATGAATAATTAAACCATATTCGAAGCGCACGCCGCATGCAAGTACCGGGGTGACATAAATACAAGGCGTTCTGTAGTGCTGTGCAAATCATTAGCCGGGCCACTCCGCCGGCACGAAGACTGGGCCTTGACGCTCGAGCCCGGCGCTCGGGGCGCGTACGATGAGTGTCTTCGTATTGAATTTGTATGCTGTGTAGTTATGTGAGCCTCGTAGTTTGAGAACGGCGATGTGTTTAGCTTTTGTTGTTAGATAAATATTAATTGTTGGACAACTAGCAATTATACAAGTTTAAAGGTTGGGTCGTGAGTTTATATTACTAAACTTTATCTTCACAACTACATATTTATCTAACAGAGGGCTTATTTTACTCATCGCAGTATAGCAACAACACCTTAATTATTTAAAACTTCTCTACATTATTGACTGATTGCGACTGAGATCCGAATGCGAAGGTTGCTTAAAAATTTGTAGAAATGGCCCACAGAAATAGTTTCATCAAACAGCCACTCCCTTCCAAGTTTATCTCTCAATACACCTTATTTGATCACAACAAACAGAAACAAAGCCCCCCAATACAGTGAAGTTTATCAGACGATACCCCAATCAGCATGCTACGGCTAATCGGGACGACATTACGACACTAACAAGACAACGGACATGTTAAGCCGAGTTCTTGGTGATGTGTCGTGTGTGCACAACACTACAACTGTCAATGCCTATTTGAATGACATTCTGAGGAATGGCTTTTGATAATAGAGGCTTTCGATGACTGGTTTTTGAAAGGGAATTTTTAGAAGATTTATCATGTCTGTAGTGATCAAAGGGGCAATTTTCGTATTTTTGATGAACGGTCGTATTCGCATCGCAGTCGTAATTAGTCAAAAACACAACACCAATTAAAAAAAAAAAAAAAAATTTTGACGCTGAGATGATATTGTCACTTGAATTTCAACTTTTTTAACTACGAGAATTGGTTTATTCATCCGGGAATCCAAATTGTAGTGTCAAAAGGTGCATGTGTAGCTTTGAACCTTTAAATATTATAATCAAAAGCTAGAATATATTGGGACACTCCCCAATCTCTATCTAATCTATCGCCCTTTCCATTTTTTCCGCATTTATTATCTAAAAAACACGCTTCGCTTATAATCCGCAGATATATCACCAAGAAAAATAGACCAAAAAATATGAGGGACCTAAAATCCTCGAAAAATATACCTACGACACATGTTGTTGACAAAAACGATTTTAGAACGCGTTTGGCAAACAAAATGGCACCGTAAAGTGCATAGGGGCAGATACGAAGCGTTGGAAAGGTCGGTGTACAGATATACAGGCTGTGTGCAATGTCATACAGATTGAGGTAAATGTAGGAAAAAATACTGGGAAATTGATCTTACTACTTACATCGAGCGATTATTTAAAAAATGTAACTAATTTGAATAAAGAAACAAAAGACATGAGTCTAAAAACAAAAGGACACGCCAGTTTAAAAAAAGAAATTAATGATGTTCTTGATTCAAATCTTCGTCAACCGTTCCATCTACGAATATACAGTGGCCAGTACAGCATCAAGCATCACTTAGCTGCAAGTGCAGCTCGCACTTCGCAGACAGTATCACTCCAGCCTTCGCCCCAACAAGACATGCTGTACTCTTTTGTTTCGCTCCTCCATTTAAATTCATCCGAACATTACGGCCGCTTTGTTCCAGCGCACCAGTCGCGATTTTAATCACTTAAGCGCGGCGCGCGCGCCTCCCCCACCCCTCGCTAGCTCTTCAAATAAACTCGTAAAATTCGTAATAAAACCCGGTTTTATGGTATGACGCTGAAAACCGGAGCTCATTATTTGTACGTCAGTTTCAGTACTATGCTTGATTGCGGACTCTTGTCCTGCCAATTAAACGGATGCGTAAATTAAACGGAAGGAAGGGTGTTTTTTTTTTTATTTCTCTTTTTTCTCGTTGATCGCTGGCACGCGACGCGTGGCGTTTGTATTTAATTTACTTTCCTTTTGTTTTTTTTATAACACTAAATTTTTGTTCGATCTTCATGTAATTTATGAGACACAATAAAGATATAAGAAGCGTTTTCGTAAACCCACCCGTGTTCCTACAAATGCCCTTGGCGTTCCAGGGCCGCGGTAACTCGATCAATTTGGTATGCAGGCAGCTAACTTGCAACTACTTTTAAACAATTTTGTGAGTGTGACGAGTAAACAATTATTGTACACCACACTGGCAAGTATGTCATAAGCCTTAAAAGTTATAATGTACACATTAGAAACAAAAGTTAGCCTCACAATTAAGGCCTCAATATAAAAAATCTCCTTCATAACATCTCTCACCAATCCATGGTTCGTGAGCGCTGTTATGTGGGTGATTTCACTACCTATTAAAAACACACCAATTTTTCCAAAACATAAAGTCCCTGGCACACGGTTCAACCAAATTTTAACAGAAACTAGTCGAGTGCAGTTGTGAATTGATGTCGGCTTTGCGTTCTCGTATTATGCATGAGCACACGCTGCAAGCTATTTGATTACAACTGAAAACCGAAAAAAATACCGCTAGTAATGTATGTTATTCATGTTAATGTATTTATTAAGTGATATCACGCGAACGTTTTTTAGGGTAAGTCGACACTAAAAAGAAATCGGAGGCGTTTCGGACGTATACTAGTTTATTTGGATCATGTTTTTAGAACTGCTTGCACGATAGCCGTTTCATAATGCAAATAAAATCGCCATACATAATCTGGAACTTAAATGTCTTTTATGCCTGGTGTCTCAAATGTTTATGAATTCCTTCAATCAGGTTTTTGCCCGTTATGAATTTATCTCAAAACATACAACATGAAAATCTTAGAATTCAATACAGCCAGTAAATTAGGTAAATGATAATGTTATTTCAGTGAATAATACCTATAATATTAATAAATCAATCAAACCCACCTCAAATCAAATTTCCAAGAAAACCAAATCTAAACTAATCAAATCTTACCAACAATAAGTCGTTATTAATATACTAAATTACGACAGTGAAGACCTAAAATTGTCGATCTGAACTGTTCCATCACTACAGCCCACATCTAAAATATTCTTAAATCAATTTACTACCTTACTCCCACGTCTCGAGTTCCACCAAAACATTCAACTCAATTTAATAGCACAGTCTACCTGGGCTTTAACAAAAGATTCGCATATTTAGCATGTGTGTGTACTTCCAATATTAATGTTAAGTGTCAGATTTTCTGGTATCTTTTACCGGGTCTAACGGTTTAATGTACTTTCCAAGGTGCGGAATACTCTCGGTGTATAATGAATCTCATCACCACCCATCCAAGGATAAACCTCTGGGAGCGTTGCATAACATTAAAAACCAACCAACCTGTTTCAAGTACCCATACATTTCGAGTTCCACCAAACTTTACAACTCAATTCGATAGAACAGTCTACCCGGGCCCTAACAATGGCTCGCATATTTCGCCTGTGTACTTCCAATAGTAATTTTTGTATCGTGTTCATACCACCCCAAGCCTGCATAATTTAAATACCCCTTTGATTTATCGAGTTCCGGAACTGTGTAGTTTTTATTTATTTTTGCAACTATGATGTGTTTTGGCAAGCTTTTTTCACTGATTAATATTTATTACTGTTTATTCGGTACATTATTCTTGTGGTTACACACGATTTTCACATTATGGTGCTTTTCGTTTTTCGAATGGATTTTGCGACTAAGGGGAGGTAATGGTCAATCCTTTACTGTATGAAAAAGCCTTCAAGGAGTCATGTAGATGATATTTTGAGGTCTCCGGAATTTCAATCCATTATTATGTTCAATGCTGAATTTATATTTCGACTAGTTTCTACCTGTGATATCCGCGTGATAATTGGCAATAGTTCAGCTATCTAACAGTGAAAAAAAAATATAATCGGTTCATTAGAAAACTAGAATCAGTTTACCCGACTTATTGCTGAAATGGACCTTTTTAGGGTTCCGTACCTAAAGGTCAATGGACCCTATTACTAAGTCTCCGCTGTCTGTCCGTCCGCCTGTCAGTGGGCTGTATCTCATGAACCGTGATAGTAAGACAGTTGAAATTTTCACAGATGATGTATTTCTGTTGCCGCTATAACAACAATAAAAATGAAATAAAATAAAAAATAAAAGGGGGCTCCCATACAAGAAACATGTTTTTTTCAGCTTATGGTACGGAACCCTTCGTGTCAAAATCCAACTTTCACTTGGCCAGTTTTTTTATCTACGTACCGAGCTTGTGTCATGTATATGTTAATATTTTTTATTTTTTTTAAATTTTGCGCCTCTCTAGGAATTTCTTCCTGTATCGTGGGTGTGTTTACAAACATAGAAACTCACAAACACAAACACCCAGACCCGGAACAACTTACTTGCAGATCATACAAATATTTGTTCCGTGCGGGGAATTATTTCTTTATTACAACATTAAAAAGTTGTGTCTTAATGGAAGCATATTTTTGCCTGACAAATTGGCCATCTTCACTCGTTATTACCAGAAAATTGCTTCCTTACCGTTAACATTGTAGTTTCCATTCACGCCAGCCTCGGATATAAAAGAAAAACATTTGCAATTTTGTATTTACTTCGATACAAAGGCTTCACGTCAGACAGTGACGTCCATTGTCTGCACGAAGTACCTATCAAGAAGTGTATCAAATTCGCTATGAAGCGCATTCAGGATGGGTAACTGTAGATGGGATACTTAATATAGGATATTGTTACTTATTGATATTCTTTTAATTATGACAAGGACTAGCTGCCGCCTGCGGCTCCGGCCGCCTTTATTAGTACCTACTTTCTTTATAAATCACTAGCGGACGTCACGCGGTTTCACCCGCGTAGTTCCCGTTCCCGTGGGAGTACGGGGATAAAATATTGCCTATGATACTCGCTGATAATGTAGCTATCCATTGCTGAAAGAATTTTTCAAATCGGTCCAGTAGTTTTAAGTTTATTCGTTACATACAAAAATACAAATCTTTCCTCTTTATAATATTAGTATAGGTATATATGTGTTTTCTGATGTATAAGCTACATCACTGGAAATAAAGTTTATAAAATTCTGCTTAGTAGTTTCTGCGTGAAAGAGTAAAGGTGCAAGTTCGTAGCCGAATGCAGATAGCAGCGGCATGCGACGTGTCGCTGGCTTCAAAAGGTATTTCATAGAAATACATAGAAACCAGTAGTGTCGCAGCGACACGTCGTCTGCTGCTGCAGTCGGCTACGAACTCGTACCTTAACACACATCCATTTATGCATCCATCCATCAATCCGCACATTTACACTTTCTGATTTAGAAAAAAAATCTATGCTCTTGATTAGATTAAATACTGAATAGAAGATTTTTGACGTGACAACGTCTAATAAATTGATGAACGCCGGCTGCACGCACGAAAACGTATGACTCATTGTAACGTTACGCTCATTGTAACGTTACGATCATTTCATCAATGTTTTGTTATGACGCGTTAAACTATCGTCCGTAAACCGACATTTTATACAAACTTTCTTTTTGCTCAATATGTCCAAAGAGACGTTTTTTTTTTAAACGTCCTACACTAGGAATCTCTCCTGTATCGTGGGTGCGTTCACTCACATACACAAACAGCCAGACCCGGAACAATTATCTGTAGGCCATACAAATATTTGTTCCGTTCGAGAATCGAACCCGCGACACGCGCCGCAGCAGTCAATCGCTCAACCACTGCGCCAACCGTGTCGTCAACTTTGAATCTGGTCAGATTTTTTTGTGAAGTCTATTTATGTACAGTACTGAACTTAATGCAACAAAACATTCTCTGTCTGTCAAGCTTTACTCCATTACACATACTCCATTCATTATTTCAATCCTTATGCAATTTAAAGGCTAAACAGTGCCTATTAACAATAAAAGTCAATAATAACAGACTAAAAAACACTGAACAAAAGTATCAATATCGCATTATAACAAGCCCCTTCAAAATATATATTCAAAGGAAATTCTTAATTGATAGCTAGATCGTTTCCTTTTCATCAAAACATAATTATATTATATTGATCGCGCAAGTTTAAACAAGGAAAGCTATGGAAGTATCAGGACAACTCTGCAATCGTTGCGATTAGACGTTATTTGTACTTTGTATAGTTAAGGCGAGAACGGGAAGTTTTAAGCCTTTTTTTTTAAGTATGGGAAGTCATCAAATGACTTCTTCCGCTCTGCGTGGAGCGGAAGGGCATGTCAGACTCTTAATGACTAAAACTCATCCGTGTTCCTTCTAAAGCCCTTTGCTTTCCAGGGCCGCGGTGACTCTTTCGAACAAGTTAGTCTGCTAAATTGAAAATCGCGTGTTTTTCGCAATTCCTAGCTAGGTTGTATGAGAAAAATAAAGTAACAAATACGTTTCAATCCTTAAGAAAACGCAAAAGCTAGGCAGATGCCTAGTATTTTACATAGAACTACTAACTATCAGATCTTAACAACCCAGTACCCCTGGGCAGGACTGGTGTCAGATTTTCTGGCTTCTGTCTATCTGAAATAAAAGCGGTTCAAATGATAGCCAGGATTAACTGAATTTGAACTTAGTCAGTTGTATTAATGATTTTAATAGTGATTCTTCGAGAAATGGATTTTTATTTCTAAACTTTCGTTTATTTTTTTTTGCTAGCCCATTATTTTGTGCCACTGTTGGGTAAAGACATCCCCTTTCTCCTTTCAATACATATCAATTTTTATTTACCGTGCGTCATGTAAGTGTTAAATTTTTTTTTTTCTTTCTTTCTATCTTGGGCGATCTCTGGCCAAACATGATGGCCGATCTTTATGGTAATAATGTTTCGTTTCTAAGGTAGAAACTTAATCCATACAAAATTTGCAAAAAAAATGACAGGCTACATTGACGAGTCCCCCTTAATGCAGCCTAATCGGTCGGGCCCGGCCGTCGCAAATTGCAGGCCATGTGTGAACCACCGCGTGTGGCAACCCTGTCGTATGAATTGCAGGGTTGCCAGTATTACCACAGAACTTTGAGAACAACCTATACTTTTTGTTGAGTTATGTTTTGCCATTGTCGCTAGCGTGAGGAATATTTCAGCTGTTATTTCTTGCACGATGCCTTTTTGTTTTAGGACTGAACTAAATATTTCAAAAGGTTCATTCAAAATACGTGTAACGCGAATGGATGGAATAAAAAATGAGTAAATATATGAGAAGAAGTCGGAATGTGGTATGGTAACTGAAAAGTTCTAAGAAAATCGGTTGCCATGGTATGTACAGTCAACAAAGCTATTTAGTATGCAGGCAGCTAACTTGCAACTGTTTTAAACAATGTTATGAGTGTGCTGAGTAGACAATTATTGTACACCACACTCGTAAGTATTTCATAAGCTAAAAAAGTTATAAAATGCACGCATTAGAAATAAATATTGGCAGTGCAGTGGAAAATTTAATATTTTTGCCTGTATACCGAATAGCTTTGTTGACTGTACATGTAGATCCACAAAAATGTGTTCTAACAGGCGTTGGACTTCTTTCTTTTAAATGTATATAATTAAAAACAATAACTTTAAACTCTTAAATTTAATGATTTATTAATAAAATAGTATCACCTACTAACTACCTACTTAACTTATAATGAAAGTTATCACATTAAACACTCAGTGTTCTTCCTCCTCTCTCCTACTTGATATATGCTGTGCCCGACAGGGTCCATAATTGTGACTTTCTTATATAACTATTTCCCTACCAACTATATACATTATGGTACGCAATAAAGAATTAAGAATTGAATTGAAAGGGGCACCTTCTATGTGGTGATGGTGATCACTGGAGTGGTTAAAATCCCGTACTCCCTGTTTTTCCCAAATTCCCGACTCCTTTCCCCATGAAAACAAATAAAAAGAAAGAAAGAAAAATATTTATTTAGCACTTACATGAAACACGCACCGTACATAGAAACAAAAAATAAATGTAGGTATGCTAAGAACCAAGTGTGTGTCTCACAGCTGCACTGAAAAGGTCCATTTCAGCGATATGTCAGACAGACTGATGCTGCAGATTTAAATGGTATGGACATTCATCCCTTGGGATAATATTCGACTTTATTGCCAGCGAAATGTTTGAGATAAAGGCAGGAGAATGTTGAATTTAACACACCCCTACAGTTTAATTAATATTTTAATTAAGTTTAGATCATACATAATAGTTATGTAACATGGTTCGATGTACTCGAGTACCTCGGTACTCAGTACCAAGGCGCCGGCGCCCCGTAATCTCAAGAGGTACTCGAATACTAATTAATTATATAAACGTTAATTAACATTCTAAGATATCTTCTCAATTGATAACATCTGATACCACACTCGAAATTCCCGTAGAAATTGTGTTAACATACAGTAAACGAAAATAATGTCGACAGGCAACAGACATTAAAACCTTGATTTTGCTTGCATAAAAGCTGAAAGTGAGAAAAAAAGACAAACAAGAAGCGTTTATAGAGACAGAGAAGAAGGTAACTTAAAATAGACTATACCAACCACACTAAATAATATTAATATGATGAATAAATCAAATACTGTATGGTGTCGGACGTAAAAAATAGCACCATCCCATCACTTCCCGTGGGTGTAGTAGGAGGCGACTAAGGGACTCACCAGAGAATGGGCAGCAGCATTCTTTGTGCATTGCAACAGCTACACTACGATCGCCAACCCGCCTGCCAAGCGTGGCGATTATGGCAAACCCCTCCTTCTTGAGGGAGGCCTATGTCCAGCAGTGGACGTCTTTCGGCTGGTGTGATGTGATAAATCAAATTTAAATAAACATACAAACAAATATACATATCTTCTTCTCTCAATTGCTGTTCGTAAGTCTCGCTAAAACTCAAAAATGGCATGAACGATTTTATAAGGACAAATTTTGTATGAAAGAAAATTTTGATGTAATAATGCACCCGTGCGAAGCCGGTATACTTGCAGCCAACTAGCTTAATCAGCAGTTTTATTAAAAGCCTTTTCATTGGTCTGCGCAGTTTAATCAGAGACATAAATGACATGGACAAGTCATTAAACGATATTGAACCAAAGATGTCATTTAGGTCGCTGAAAGATCGGTACAGTTAACTGAAAAGGCCAGGCAATCAATTTAACGGCTGATTTAACTATTTGGCTGCGACATAAATACATAATTGTCATACATCGTATATCCTATCCTATCCAGGTACAAATCTACCCATGTTCCAAAGTATATCTCCCGATATGTAATCCCTTCGGACAGACTCCCAAATTCATAAAAGTATGTTTTTTTTCCCTTCACATGTCAAACTTTAAACAAACGCCCTACAATTCGATCCCTCATAAAAAATATGAGTTCAAAACGCAGTTAGCAGTTTATCCACAACAGCCTTTTGACATATAGTAACGTAACGTAAAATTTTTCGCAAATAATATTTATTTGAATTGGATACTATTTTCATGTTTTTGTAAGGTTCAAATTGTGTATGTCGCACAAAATACTATGGGGTTGTATTTTTGACGTGACAACGTCTAATAAATCGCGCACGCCCGAAAAAAGATGACTCATTGTAACGTTACGCTCATTGTAACGTTACGATCATTTCATCATTGTTTTGTTATGACGTTGTCACGTTAAACTATCGTCCGTAAACCGACTTTACAGACAACCAATTTTTTTTTAATTCAAAATGCACTTACCTTAACGAAACGCTAACGTCACTATACGTCAAAATATTTATGCTAGGCCCTCAGTATTACCACACTCACCGTTTCACGTCACAAACCTGTTATTATCCAGAATGTCACTTTTGAAATAAGGCACAGAAATCGGACGGTTTCCAAGAAAGAGTTTCGATTGCGCTGTCCATAAGAAATTATGCAGCGACAACCCTATTGGGCTTCTAAATTATTCACAGACTGTAGGGCTGGCAGTGTTGAGATTTTGAGTAAGCGTTGACGTATGTTTCCCTGTAATTTGGAGCGAGAAATTTGGAGAGAGAATTCCTGAGGAACTTAAGTTGATTTGTTTCGGTTAAACTTGGCTGCATCTTGTTGAGTTTAATTTGTTTTGATGTCCGGCTAAATCTGGTTTTTTCTGCAAAATCTTCACAATTATCACCTTTTTTTAAATGCATTTCATACATTTTCCGTAAATTACATCAGCTGCGATCTTCATTTCAGCCGGAAGACGTCTACTGCTTGCTGGACATAAGCCTCCCCCAAGTGCTATCATCCCTACCAGGATCACGTACAAGGCAGACCATATTGAATATCTTTACTTGGCTTAAACGAAAAAAGAACCTTTTACTTCAAGGTTTTTATCGAAATTCATCTTCATACTTTAAAATTTTGCTGCAATAACCATTTTCTCCACGACATTTCAAAGCACTGTCTTCTAAAAATTCTCAGCCTGGCAACCCTAATCGTAACACATACATACAAACACACACACACACACGTGCCACAACGTCTAATGCACTTATAGTTTTGCTGGTTCATTTATATTAGATTAGTAACGGCTGCATTTGAGACAGCCATTGTGGAGACATGATATGTTGGGGCTATGTCTTTGAGATAAATGCAGGGTATGAGTTAAAGACGGGGCCCGCTAGGGCCAGAGCCTGCCAGGGTTGCGGAATTTGTTCGAAAGAGTCACCGCGGCCCTGGAACGCAAAGGCCTTTAGAAGGAACACGGATGGGTTTTAGTCAGTAAGAGTCTGACACGCCCTTCCGCTCCACCCAGAGCGGAAGAAGTCATTTGATGATTTCCCATCCTTAAAAAAAAAAAGGGTATGAGTTAAGGATTTGTCGGGGAGGCTTAATATAGTTTGTAAGCGTTGTTAAGAATCAATTGGAAAAATGAGTCAGTTTGAAAGAAAGAAAGAAAAACAGTTTATTTGCATGACGCATATAAAAATAAAATAAATTACAAAAGTTATGCAAGTTGGGAAGATAAAATATGCGTCACATTCGCGCAAAACGGCTATCGCTCAGCATAATGCTGGGACTCGTGTGCGAGACAAGCTACAGCGCTGGTTTTCAGCGACAACTGGCGTTGACAGAATGACGTTTGAATGATTAAATGACGATTTTGGTAGAGTTGTGCCACGTGTCAGTTTGAAGAACCGGTTCAGGGATGGGAAGAGCATAATGAACCTTAAGGCATAACTGCCTTAGCCAGCTGTGACCTCATCCATGATAAAGTTACTGCTGATTTAAACTTCATCATCTCAGAAATAGTACCATTGTATTTAGATTTGTACAAGGTCTGTATCATAGAATAGGAGGAAACCATCTTTCATTCTCCCTTGGTCAGAAACTCGCAAATCGCAGTAAATATAAACATGATTACAACTAATTTCTAAACGCACTATTTATAGCTAAAACATAATTTCATTACATCGATATCCCTTCCCACGGCCAGCCATTTATACGCATCCCTTCTCAAGTGAAACTTGACTTCATAGCAATTTGCTTGCATGCTCTTGCGCCGCTTTTACGCACTTCTTAGAATTTTAGAGTGGCTGAGCCGGGCTATGGTCAAAGAATATTATAGACACAGAAGGCCAGCTCTATACAATGAGCGAAAAAGCCCCAGACCATCGTCTGCTGAATACCAGTATTCGATATGAAGCAACAGCGTCTGTACCCTTCACAATTCAGTAACTGTGCAACAGGAAACTTATTTACCACTAAAATTGTAAATGAGAAATTGAAAATTTACAACTTCAGGCTGGTATGCTTTGCGCATTGGCATTCAAGAATTTGTGCGTGCGTCTTGTTGTTTGGAGCTTGTGAAAGAAGAAAAAAGAAAGAAAGAAATAGAGTATTTGCGACAAACATGACGCCATACAAAAAAAAATAAAATAAACTAAATTACAAAAGTTTGTGGGCCCAGACATGCGCTACCGTAATGTTATTATTCCAAAACCAAACATTTTTAACGTTTTTAGGGTGCCGTACCCAAAGGGTAAAACGGGACCCTATTCCTAAGATTCCGTTGTCGGTCCGTCTATCTGTCTGTCCGTCTGTCACCAGGCTGTATCTCATGAACCTTGATAGTTAGACAGTTGAAATTTTCACAGACGATGTATTTCTGTTACCGCTATAACAACAAATACTAAAAAATAGAAAAAAAAAACAATATTTAAGGGAAACGGAAAAACAATCATGTTTGTTGTATGGGATCCCCCATACAACAAACATGATTGTTTTTCCGTTTTTATAGATAATGGTACGGAACCGTGTTTGTGCGCGAGTCCGACTCGCGTTTGGCCGGTTTTTCAATAGTTGTCGCTGAGAGAATGATACTTTATCTCCAGGCCTTCTGCATCTTATCTATTCTGTGTCACGGAGAAAGTGTAGTGCAGTTAACGTGATTACCTTCGCTATGGTTACCGTTGATTATGGGGTAGGCAGATATTGATTAGCTTGAAATTAATAACGTGTAATTTGGCTACAGTTGTTTCTCGGAACTTGATAGCGTTACAAAGTGCAAAGTTTTTTTAAATTGGAATTTCAGAAAAGTCGATTTTTTTATCAATTGACGTAAGGGACATTTCGAAATTTTGCGATCTTGCGATCAATAGAAATTTCTGGTATCGATATAATCAGTTTTTTTTATGTTAACCTTGTTGTTTAATAGTACATATTGTATATTGAAAGTCCAAAACATTACATAAGAAAGCAACCTAACCAAATAATTTTATAAATATTATATTCAAATCAAAACTATTCAAGCACTCGAATAATCCTTTACTAAAATTATTTACAGGCAATTTAAATGTTTGAATAAAACTATAATAAATCTACGGGCACTCCCAATTTATCTTATTTATAATACAGTTATCTAAGGATTTTGTCATCGTATCACACCGAAGCGTAACATTATGGCTTAGTTTTGTAATTAATGGATTTTTGTCACGAATTTATTTAAATTACTCAGTTCGGTATGCGTTTGTGTTTTTTAATGTACTTGGGCGTAATGGGTGGTCTTCGAGTTAATTTTATGTTAGGATGTGCTTAGATTTATAGCCTTTAGGTTGTACATTTTAATTGCTTCAATGCAAGTAATATTACTGTGAGAATGTTTTGTTCAAATGTTTCCAAGTACCTATTGGTACCATACTAATATTATAAATGCGAAAACTCTGTCTGTCTGTTTGTTCCATTTTCTCAAACTCCTAAACCGCTGAACCAATTATTATGAGTTTTAGCATAGAGATAGATTGACTCTAGAGTTGAAAATAGAATACTTTTATCTCGAGAGTCCTTAGGATAATTTCAGCCTTGCATTGAAAATCTGGCAGAAGCTTGTATGTAATAATAGAGTTATTCGAAAGTAATTATAAGGAATGTTCTTTCTTTAAGATATCTTTCTTAAGTACCTATGTATTCATGTCCTTAAATTTTATTTGATTTGTTAATTCTATTTACATATCTCAATAGATAACTATATTAAGAGTTTCCTGAGTAATTTTACATATCATACAATGCTTCCTCTCTCCTAACCTAGATACTTATCTTGCTGTGCCCGACGGGGTCCATATGAACCAATTTGTTATTTTACCACCTAAGAATACATGTGGAATGCAATAAAAGTATTGAGTATTGAAATATACTACGAAACTAAGAATGTCAAAAACAGAGTTCAAAGTATCCACGAAATATTTCCCGTTCCATTCTGTTGTTGGCGACAAAAACTTTCATAATTTGCCTATCGTACTTCTGTCACCCCTTTGTTTCGACTACTTACAACCTTCTTTGTTCCCAACAATCTTTTGTTTAAAACTTCATATTTCGACTTTAATTTCAAACTTTGAGAATGATAGTGCGGCGCCAAATAGTCTGTTGCTTTTTGCTCGAAAAGTAGATCGAATCACTTTGATAAATTACTTCAGATATAGTGCAAAGTTCGTAAACAGTTTGCTTTAAAATAATTTTGGTATCATTTATTAAGATAGATTTCGGTGAACTATTATTGGGTTGGTTTATGATCTTTGCGTTTAATTGAGTGTTCGATTTATTTGAACAGAGTCATTAAGGTTTTTTTTTGTCTGAAAGACTGCTGAAGAAATAATCTACGTTAATAATTGAGTCTTTGATTTCATTAAAACTGACTCATTAAATTCTTTGATATTATTGAAGTCTCTAAAGTATATCACAAAGGCTATGGAGTGTGGAGGAATGTTGGAAAAATAATCTTTAAGATGGACTTAAAAAACTACTTCATTTTCGCTCCAAGTTTTCCTTGAAGTGAAAAAGTTGAGATAAGCCAGGCGACTAAGAGATTACTTCAAGACCGGGCGGCATTCTCATCTCTACTTATAAAATCTGAAATAATAAACCAAATCTATAGTTTTACTGTAAATCATAATTCATAATAGCCTAACCAGCTTTGCCAGCGTGAATGTTGGAAATGTTCCCAAGGGAACATACTCCCAAGATAAGAAGAATAATACAGGGTTTTTTTTTTAAAATCATCCGGTTCGATTACTGGCTAAGAATATCAATTTTTCAGAACACCAATTATTAAATTTTTGTTTTCTTCGAATTTGGGCTCGAGACTCCTTTCAGTGTCTTTCTATATTCCTCATAGTTTCGGATTTCGGCCATGCAAGTACACTATAAAAATGTCCCCTATATAATAATTGCGAGAGTGTGTGTTTGTTATGCTTTATGTCTAGCCTAGTTGGAACCCTGGCCGTCGGGTCATAGGCTTCTTTGGCGTAAATCAAAAGTCAAAACGTTTATTTCAATTAAGCCATTAACCTTTTGAACGCCATTGCCACGTAAACATGACAAGCAAGCGCATGCCCTGTACGCCAAACGTCACAAATATGTGACAAAAAGTACGGCAAATTTGTGGCTTGGCGTCGGGGGCACGCCGATGCGTTTATGCTCTGGCGTTCAAAAGGTTAAACGGCACTTTTGAACGTCATCATTTACAGTTCAGTAAAATAATAGTATTCAATATTAAATCAATAATCTATATTAACTCGAGGAAAAGCTATTTCAATATAAAACAAATCATCAATAACATGACTTACACGTGCATCGCTAACACGTTTGACCTGCGTTGATCACATTCGCATTAATCCAATATGTCAGCTTTGATCATTTTGGGCTGGTCTATTTTAACGTGACCTTTTGCTCGCCCCGGCGTTACTGTACCGTGTCACGGGCGGCCTGTTATGACAGTGTTGCTACTTGGTGGTATTTACATTTTCCTATCAAATTGATCTTTAGTAAGGGTTGATTGTCAAAGATCTACTAATTACAGCCGGAACCAACGGCTTAAGGTTGATTCACACATATCAGTGTCGTGCCTGGTACGCAGATGGACCGTAGTCCGTCAGGAGCTCAAAATATCGGTGCGTATATGAACTTGTTCACATACGTCTGTGTCCGGGCCGTGACACGAACGTGTGTTATCGCATTTGTGATCACGTCTCAGGGACGACCCTAATAAATGTGCATCCACCTTCAACGTCCTTTCCGAGGCATGGAGGAGTCTCGGTATGTTATGAACGGTCACCCAACCCATATATGAGTAACCGCGATAAGACTCAGTGTAAATGGATACTCTTTCTTAAGCTACAGACAGGTTTCCTGCCTAGTTTAGGAAAGGGAGTCCTACGACCCATTTTATAATTGTTGTACTGGTTTCTCTTTATAGCTTTTAAGTAGATTAGACAACTTGTATACCATGTAAAAACTACTTATTGAATAAACTTATTATTATTATATTATATACCGACCTCAGCAAGGGCAGCTTAACTTCGCAGCGCGTGGCTGTTAATATTTCCCCACCTAAAATCTTCACAAACCTACCTGAATCAATAAATCCAAGCCGCATTATTAAGTAGACTGTAGACCGTCAGCCGGTCCGATTCCCACGCGTTGCAACGAACGTGTCATTATATTATTCACATGTATGTAGGCCTCCTTGCAATTTCCTTCACTGTATCAATTAAATATTTACAGACTGAACATGTAGGGTGGTTTTCCATCGGAGTTGTGAGAGGTAGCGACGAATACTGATGAATTTGTTTCTTTTTTCCAGGTAAAACATCAATGATACAATCATGGTAGAACTGGGTAGCCTCGGTAAGTTACTCCAATCACCCAGGAATGCTTTCCACCATTAATTAAGGCTGTACGCAAAATGAAAGTATTTCCAAATGGTACATGAAGGGCATTTCAATTCTAGTATTTCCCAGCAAAGCTCCGCTTGCAGCTTGCACATGTGTTTGAGCGGTGTGAAGATGTGTACGAAGCTGTAACACAGTGTGTAAGTGATTGGTGCGAGGTTGCGTAGCGGACTCTCCCCAACTCAAATTGATGCATCACACAAATTCCTCGCTCACACCCGTCATAGAAAGGAGAAGAAAGAAAAAGAGTTTATTTGCGACAAGCATGAGGCATTCCAAAAAAAATAAAATAAAGTAAATTACAAAAGTTATGCAAGTTGGGAAGATATGCGTCACATTCACGCAAAGCGGTCATATAAATCTCTCACTTTCTTGTACGCACCAAAGAACTAGTTCCGCTCAGAACTGCGCTAAGCCGAGCTAGGAAAATGAAGTGGCATTTTTATTCGCGCACCGCTCAGTTAGCTCGATCATATCTAGTGGAACAGCACCCTTAGTGGGCTCAGCGACGTGTGGACGGCTCTTACTGGTGGCGATTTCAATCGATTGATATCGGTAATTATTTTAAATGCTCTTTACTGGAATCGGTTTGTCGTGTGTGGATAATAATAGTCTGTAGACCTGTGAGGATTTACTTTGTGATTTCGCTGAAGTTCTCCTTGAAATATTAAATTACTGCGTACCAAACCATTTTATCGTCCTCTAATGATTGATCGTACCTATAGATTTTTCAAAAATCTTCTATATAATGCAGTTTTTGTTTTCATCAAAAGAGACTGAGACTTCTTTAGTATTTTTTGCTATCCTTCATAGTATCGGATAGTTTTGGCCATCCAAAATTTGGGTGTGTAAAGTCTGTAAGGGTTTTTTTTATTTTTGGATGGAATTTATAACACACTAGCTGCCGCCCGCGGCTCTGCCCGCGTGAATGTCGAAAGTTATCCTAAGGGAACATGCTCCCGGGATAAAAAGTATCGTATGTGTTATTCGAGACTATAACCTCTGTGCCAAATTTCATCACTATCCGTTCAGTAGTTTTGCGTGAAAAAGTAACAAACATCCTTACATACAAACTTTCGCGTTTATAATATTAATAAGGAAGGAGACCATGGCTTGGATTAAGACAGAGGATCCCGTGGTATAATTACCAACTTTCAAGTGGGCAGTGGCTCTGTCAAAAGCAAATTAGTACCTATAGAATAAAAATGCATGCAGAAAATTCTTTGAGTAGGTACGACATTTAATTTCTACACA
Organism: Mamestra configurata; assembly: GCA_002192655.3. Taxonomy (NCBI): domain Eukaryota; kingdom Metazoa; phylum Arthropoda; class Insecta; order Lepidoptera; family Noctuidae; genus Mamestra; species Mamestra configurata. The sequence continues at coordinate 387,577 of NDFZ01005330.1, forward strand.
GTGCATTAATAAATCATATTCAATTCCTCAACTATAACTCATTGCACACTAACACTCAACTATACAAACAGTTCAAAAAGCGACAAAAACATAATAAATCACTACAATGTGCCGACGAACATCAATTAATGGCTGAAATTGCAATTAAAGCCGACTTTAAGCGGTAATATCGCTTTAATGAACACAAAGAGAGTCATGGCCACGTGGCCAGTCGCCATTTACATAATACGGCCATGCTGGACGATTAAATTGATACATAATGGGTGATAAATGGTCTGGATTACGGTTTACTTCATATACTGTAGTTGGTACCTACTTGGCAATTCAGTACATAAGAGACTACTGTACATACTTACATGAATTTATGGAAACATTAAATATTGAAAAAGATAAAAAAAACAAAAAGTTTTTATTGTTTCTCACAAAATTGTTCTACAGCACAAAATCCATCATGTATTATCAAAGTGTAGATAGTGATATTTTTATGGTAAAAGAACTGAATCAAGCAATATCTAGGAAAAATGCAAGACTGTTTCATTTGTCAATCATGTAGACACCAAGTTAGAAATCACGGAAGAAACCTTAAACTAATCTAAGTTGAACTATTTAATGTGGGAAGCGTCTGTCCGAAATACGACTAGCGCTGTGGGTTAGTGGTGGGATACAATCATGGTAGAACTGGGTAGCCTCGGTAAGTTAAGTAAGTGTAAGTGATTGGTGCGAGGTTGCGTAGCAGACTCTACCCAACTCAAATTGATGCCTCACACAAATTCCTCGCTCACACCCGTCATAGAAAAGAGAAGAAAGAAAAAGAGTTTATTTTTGACAAGCATGACGCATTACAAAAAAATAAAATAAAGTAAATTAATCTAAGTTGAACTATTTAATGTGGGAAGCGTCTGTCCGAAATACGACTAGCGCTGTGGGTTAGAGTGAGAGAGGAAGAGCCTGCCTACCGCTGCCGTATGCGTGAGAGAAAGGGAAGCCAGACAGACTGGCGCCGTAACGCGTTGCGTTACGAAGCGGTTTCCCTCCCATAAGAAGTTATCACTTCAAAAATGGTAACGTTCGTTTCGAATTATTGTGGGTCCTACCTCTGACAAGATACTTCTGTCATATGTGACTATAATTTCGACTTCATACTAAGTCCCTTTCCTCTTCGTGAAGTCACTCACAGCTCTTGAATTATGTACTAATAAATAACTTTTGCCCGCGACTTCGTACGTGCATATCCCATTTTTTCTCGTTCTCGTAGGTGTTTCGTAAAATTCTCTCTTAGTGCTACCCTACACTCCCCAAGGAACCTACATGCCAATTTCACCTTTCCACACCAGTAGTCGGCTGTGCGTTGTCTGTCAGTCACTCAGTCAGTCAGTAACGGAAGAATTGTATACATTAGGATACACAAAAACAAATTACATATATCACCTACTTAGTCTGATAAAAAGGTTCATATACAAAGACGACCTTAACTCAAATTTGAGTTCTCCCAGCAAACATTTGACATTCCTAACTCGTAAGTAACTAAGCAAGCAACAACACCACTCACCAGCCCTGAACTTAGAACGCCAAACCTACGGGTATTCACCATCCCAAATATTTCTAACACCGTCCAAGATTTCCAGTCCAGTCTACCAGTACCAATTTCCCATCTCCCGAGTGGTCGTTACCAAGTTTGCCCGTACGTGCTTCGCCGGGCCGCAGGTTCGATGCCTGCGCCATGCACTCGACGTAACGTTACAAGAGTACTAGTTGTGTTTAAGTGTATTTAACTGTGGGTCCAGTTCGCTTTGATTTATGTTAAATAGAAGTTGGTTTTGGTAATGTAAACTAGGCGTTTTAGTTGTTATCATTAAGGCTAGAGTTGTCACAGTGAAACTAAGTAAGTTAGAAATGCAATGTAGCTCAATTATTTAGCTTTATGATATTGTCTTTACGCTTTAGGTGTAGGGTTGCGGAATTTGTTCGAAAAACGGCCCTGGAACGCAAAGGGCTTTAGAAGGAACACGGATGGGTTTTAGTCAGTAAGAGTCTGACACGTCCTTCCGCTCCACTCAGAGCGGAAGAAGTCATTTGATGAAATACCATCCTGTGGATCATTCACATGGGTGTAATTTTGCTAAATAATAATAATATTGCTTCTTAATCAAATCCTTAAAAACAACAAGTTCTTTCTAGATAAACTTTCCTTTTAAAGATACCATAGCAATCAGTTTCCTCAAAAATCTACAACAGTCGTTCTGAAGTGTACATTAATTTGACATTAAAAAAAACCGATGAGCACATTGTGAAGAGTCTTGGCGTGGCGCCAGGCCGGAGATGGCGGTTTAAAAAAACCTTTTAAATTCATATTTATCCTTTACTGTTTATGATACTGCTGGCTGTAAACAGAGGGTTTTGTAGCGTAATAAATTGTGATGGTTTTTGAAAGTTTAAAGACTGAGTTTTTATTATAAGCGTTAATTTTAAGGTAAAAATACTACAGACAGTCTACGGTCATGAAACGTCTTATTTGCAAATCTTGTAATGCTTTAATTTAACTCTATCAATCGTTGTGAAGTTATCTCAAGTTTTTTAATGCGGATTGGATTTGTCTTTCGATTCCTCCCCCGTAATTTGTCGTAATCCACAAAATTGTGATTTTATATTTTTCACTAAAAGTATCTGAATTGTGGTACAGTTTGTATTACCACAATTTTGTGAGTTTCAACAACTTGCGTGGGAGGCATCGATTGATAAATACCTTGTCAGGCATTACACGAAATTAGAGTTACAACTTAATTTGTTGACAGGAAAACAAAATTAAACCGTTACCATAAACAAAGGTCATTCCACCAAACCTTTTCGTTAGCAAAAAAACCTCTAAAAACTAACATAACCCGAAAAATGACATTCTCGACGAATGAGAATCGTAAAAGTAACGCGCGACCATCGCCCATCGCGCGAACGTCGCCCATCGCGCGAGCTTCGCCCATCGCGCGATAAATCGTTGCGTTTCGCCAATATCGGCAGTTAGCGGCATGTGCTGACAGTGGCCGCCGTCACACCGTAACGAACGAACGAAAGCACGTGCGATGGAAAAAAATAATGTTACGGGTGCAGTTTTTTTGCACAAGATTTTTTTTGTATCGTGGATTTGATGTGCGCTATTGTATTGTATAACTTAAATTAACTTCACCATTTTTGTCAAAAGACACCCAATCCAGCAATGGATGTCTTTCGCCCACGTCGCAACATCGGCCGATCCTGTGCTTCTCATATCCATTAAATTCCTTGGGCATTCGCCAGGCCAACGGTCTACCTTGTAGAACATCACCTAAGGTGGACCTGTTGATTAATTAAAGGGGCGCAAAGAAATTGCATAAATAGTCGACAAAACTTCGAGTTTTCCTGAATCTCAAAAATTCAAGTAAGTTTTTCTCCACACAAAACTAAAACTAATTTTTACGTACAACGCCCATCTATCTCTCTTAGCCATTCGTTGCCAAAATATACTCACATAATTGCCGTCATAAGTCACGCAAAAAAAAACTAAACTAATAAGCGCTACAGATGTCGTTGTTAACGGGACATTTCACACTAATCCTCCACGTCGCATACAAAACAACATTCATAAATTTTCGAGACGTAGTTTGCGGAACAAGTATAAATGCGCATCGTTGCTGTTCATTCGTTTGTGGGAAGTGGACGAGTTGATGCTGTGAGCCGCGACGATTCACGTGGCTGGAGTTTTGGTGTGAATTAATGCGTATGTTATGTTTGTGTGCTATTTTCTTTGATAAGCTTGCTTTTGATGGAGTTTAAATTGTTACTGATATTAATATGCTTCTTTTTCTCGTGACTATGGGCAATTCGCCCCATTTGCATTGCCATCGATATTGTTTTACTTCATGCAAGAGCATGTACTCCTCTTGGTGTTTCATACAAACTTTCAATTCTTTATTCTTGGCAATTAATGAACCGATTTTAAGTAAATTTAGTACGCATACGCAATATACTTAGGTGTAAAATTTAGTTAAGAACATTTTAGATAAAGAGGTTATAGGGAAAGAAATAGCTCTACAATTTCTATGGAATGTGAAAAATCCCTCTTTCTTTTCTTCTGAACAATTATTCGAAAATTTAGGTATTCAAAAGTTTTCCTTAGAGGTGCAATGTTTCAGATCTCCATGAAAACGATTATGGACGAAAATCGGAATGATCATGCCATTACTAAACGTGTTAAATTATCTATTCGCAATAGTGTGCAATCGAGTTTTCAATGAAATCTCGGAATTTTAGAGGCACATTATTTTTTATAACGTTCACAAAGGGATCAGTTTAGTTTTAGTGAAATAGCTCCAGTATTAAAATTCTATTGCCACTCAAAAATAACAAATTCATTTCAATGTACAGTTAAAACTGACTTTAAATAAAAACTAAAGGTTGTCCGCGACTTCTGCGTAAATGTTGGCTTATTAAACGGCCCTAATAAATTTAATATTTCCAAATATCCTTCTTAGGAGATGTTTTTTTACGTTAGAAAATAAACATATATTCCAAATTTAAGCTGACAGACGTATTGGTTGTGCGTTGATGGTCGTCAGGACAAACGATTTTATTAGTATACTAGCCAGTGGCGTAGCTAGTCTCAAAGGGGCGCCCTATATCAAGGATTTTTGGGGGCCCCGTTTTTAGCTCAGAACTGTCTTGGCAGGCTACGAAGGAAATGACGCGACTAAATGTATACCTTTGCGTCCACACGTCGGGGCCCTTATAACCTGGGGGCCCCGTATATTTGATACGGCTGATACGGCGGTAGCTACGCCCCTGATACTAGCTGTTCCCCGCGATTTCGTACGCGCATATCCCGTTTTATACCCTTCCCGTAGGAATTTCCCGTTCCCATATTGCCTCATGAATGACGCTGTCATATACAAAAAGAATATACCAAATCCGACTGGTAGTTCTACAGATTAGCGCGTTCAAACAAACAAACTATTCAGCTTTATTATATTAGTATACATAAATTACACATGTACCAAACTTGCTATCCCCAACACTTTCTTCTCTTGTTAAAACTTGCTTAAACTAAGCGACAAATGAAGCAATGTCAAACAATCCATTACGCTTCGGTGTAACAGGCAGCCCATATTCGCGTCTATCTTTACTCCGCTTTCCCAGTAAAAAGTAACGGTCGGGCGTCGGATGCATCTCTTATCTGACGCCGCCGGTTTACCAATTAGGTTATTTTAACGAACATTCGTGAAATTAGTTTTTCGCTGTGAGGTTGGCAGTACCGTTAAACTTCATCGCTTATGACCGACGCTGCAGTTTTTGGTTAGTTGCGTTACGTTGGTAGTTTGTTTTAATGCTGCCATGCAAGTTAGAGGCTTTTGTCCTTTCGACATTTGAATGACCGACTGTTTTATTAAATTCTTACTTATCCTGGCAGTTTAAGCAAACATCTGTGAATAAAAATATTCCAAAGAGCTCAAGAGTCACGTGTTTTCTCCAGCAGGTTTCACAAGAAGCCTTAAAACAGAACCTTCCCATTTTCCTCAAACAAGAATAAGAATTAAACCTTTTAATAAAGAGAATTACAAACAAACAATAAAGAAAACTATAAAAATCCAACGCAATTGAGCATTTAATATAACTAACTATTCTCTCAATTCTTTTGTAGCTTTCTAATGAAATGGAGGTCCGCCTTGGAAAAATAAACCTCTGCCGGCGGGCGGCGGAGGGGGT
>NDFZ01005330.1:393358-438713 GCA_002192655.3 Mamestra configurata
ACACTCTCGATTAATTACAGTCGTAATCCAACTCGGTTGGATCTCTGTTTACACTCAGTTTGAATGTCAGCTTGAAGCTTGACGATTTTTTTTGGCAGGAAAAATATTAAAGTGTTGGTCCGTGTTTTCATTTTGGGCTGTTTGGCAAATTCATATTTGAACGGTAGAATTTAAGGTTTGCAAAGTGCTATACAGAAGGATATTTAGAGGTATGCGGTACCTCCACTGAAAATGGGAGGATCCTCCTACTAGGCGATTATTGTGTCTGGTCGGCAACTGCCCGATAGTTGATATTCGGACTGTTGTATATGTTCAAATTGCACGGAGAACTTTGCTTGCGCGATGCAGGATTCCGTTGTTAGTTCGTCGTAGATGGCGCTGCGGTTCTTTTTGTTGCCGTACATATTTCGCTTCTTAGTTTTTCATGTGGCGGCATTGATGCCGCTACAGATATTGAAATGTTCAGTACTACACGTCTCACGTAATATTAGTACACTCCTTCCAGTATATAGGTAGAGAAAACGATAGTAGACTGTTTTATTCGAATCCTTAAAACGGTATTTTCCTTTGGCGACACAACCCTTTGATTCTAACAGAGTGGGAAACGCTAGGAAAAAGGAACGAATATTAATCTTATTGGTGACGTTCTTCAGAAAGGACCGCAAAGTGCAAATCGCCACCAGGACGAGGATGTATGACCAGATGTATGAACTAAAACAAAGCAAAGGGACTCAGGCGGCTTATAGTTTCCGCCTACCTTAATATTTGTTGTATTAGTAAGGATAATCCTCATTATCCTTACTAATAATTCAAATTTTTAATATTTTTTGACAAAATGGCGGGTCTATTTCGTTGCTGACTGCAATCGATTGGCTCCGTATAACAAATCCCTACAAAAAAATAATCCAGTGGTGTTCAATATTAAATCACACGATCTGGCTGGCCTGACTTAACAGCTGAATTTGGTGAAATTATGCGATCGCGATATCATTTTTCATATATAATTGCCAAACCTTACTCGTTGTAATACAATAAAAGTTTGAATCTAACTTCTTTGTTTTAAAAAACAAAGTTCTTGTTGAAAAACCCTTTATTATAAACGCGAAATCCTTGATGTATAATAATAATAATAATAATAATGGTTTATTCATTTCAACAAAGTCTTACTTAACAACTAGTGTTTGAAGCATCCTTGTAAGCAAAAATAAGCTTGACTTCATATTATTTTTGCGCATTAAAAACCAACTTGAGATATGACATAAACGAAAAAATTAAATTAATAAACATAAACAAATGGGCCATGATTGCAGTGGTAGGTTGAAATAAGTGAAGTGTGTGAGTATAATGATGTGTGTGTGTGAAAGTGGTTGTGTGTGTGTGGGTGATGATGTGTGTGAGGATTGTGAATGCTTCAGTAGTTCCAGTAGGGGTTATTTTTGAGTCAAAAGAGATGTTGGATTGGTGGATGTTATTCTATTGTAGCAGCGCTTCAGTGTCGTCATATGTTAGTGGTTTTATCCAGTTAGTTACGGTGTGTATGGATGTTTGTTACTCTTTCACGCAAAAACTACGAAATGGATCTTAATGAAATTTGGCACACAGGTAGATTATAGTCTGGAATAACACATAGGATTCACTTTTTATCCCGGGAGTATGTTCCCTTGGGATAATTATCGACATTCACGCAGGAGGAGCCGCGGGAGGTAGCTAGTACAGAATATAGAATTGCAACGGCAATAATAAAACAACCTAAGATTAAAATATATGTTTACGTTCAATGCCAGTAGATAATAAGTAGATAAGCATACCGCTGATATATTAATCTCTACCCACAATCTACCAGGCGAGCATGATCTCAGAGAAAGTTAGCAAATTGTAGCATTAAATCTAAAAGTCGGACGGGATAGCCGCACTACCTACAAACACAACTTCCTCGTATATATCGCATTTAATAAATTGGCGCGACTTTAACGAGCAAGGAACGAATGTTTCTCCTGAGAGCTATACTGGCAACGCTAACGTTGCGAAAAACATGGCTTTCTGTGTAAACATACCTTTATATATTACTGCGAGAAAAAATACAACTCCTTGATTGCTTGCGCGCCTAGTACCCTATTGCTTATTTAGGTTGTAAATGAAAATATATTCTTTAGCTAATGTTTTCTAAAAAGAAATTAATATTTGATAGTTGGAAAGCCTACAGTAGTAATATGAGTTTATTTCTATATTTGCGGGTAAAAGTTGAATAATGTCGTATAATTGCCTGTTAAAATATTTTGTAACTTATGTCTTTGTTTCTTTAAATAAACATTGATTTATTATTATTCCGTGTATTCATCTAAAATTACATACAATTATATTTTTAAATATATTAATATAAATTATAAAAATAATATTATTTATGAAAGTACCTGTAGGTAATTTTACTTTATTATATTTATTACACTTACTAAATTAGTATTTATTGTAAGAAATAAAGTTAGTTTAGGTACTCAATTTCAGCATCGCAATTTATGTCGATGTTACCTAAAATGTATTCTATTAGACTCCAAAAAACGAACCGATATTTTTTTTACTGGCAGACTTTTATGTTAAGGCTCAGTTGTTTTTTTTCTATAAGTATCAAGAGTATCTTCGAATAAAACCTAGTCTTTATAATAATAACAATCTTGAACTGACGAAGTCGCATTTTCATTAATTTCCAAAGTTTGGAAGTCGCACTAGACGGGCACATTAAGGCAGCTTCCAGTCAATTGCTCCCGAATATCAGTAGTAATGGTTGCTGTCAAGTGTCAGATCGTGTTATAATATCTATTCGGGTGAAACGCGCTGTAATTTGGCCTCTCAAAATATAGGAGAAATTCTCTCCCAAAAAAGTCAGAAACATCGCTCCTACTTTTGTGAACGTTTCATAAATTAAAACAAAATGTGACCTTTTTTGTGTCATTTTCACATCGAATAAAATAAATTAATTCTATGTCTTAATTAAAAACATAATTTCTCAATACCACTCACACAATTTGCTTGGACGACCGCCCAGTGCGCTAAATCGACTTACATCTCAGAAAAAAAGTATTCATAAACAAAATTCTTTTTAAAATGTCCAGCGAACTCTTAATTGAATACACTTTAAGGCATTCAGAGTATTCAACGTTTTTTCCACGAATAAAACCGGGGAACGGTGGAATAGCCGTGAATACCGAGGGACGGAGATACTAGCCACTCGCACACCGCACTGCAGATTTCGAGAAAAACCTCTAAGTTTTTGAGTCAGAAAAGAGTCTAGTTTAGCCTAAATACTACAAGGTGTAATTTCAGAGCTTGCCTTGTAAGTCATAAATACCTGGAGTTTGCTAGTGGTTATGGTATATCAATCATTATAATAACAAGACAAAATAAAGAGTTTTCTTAAACTTGTAGCTAACTAAGTATGAGCACAGATGCTTGAAATCATTAAAGCAATAATACAATACTACACAATCTGAAATCGAATTTGTTTTGCTGAACTAACTTTTTTCCATTTATTTTAAAATAGCGTCGGATTTTACCAAAATGTGGGACAACACTATCGGTTTAAACCCATTATAATACCTACACAGCTTGAAACTCTGATCACTAGAACCCAGTCTAATTTAAACTAACAAGCAGGCTAAACACTAACACCAAATGCAGTACACAAAACGGAAAGCTGGAAGACTTTAGAGAAAGAAAAAGAAAGAAAGATAAAGACTGAAGAGAGGCAAACCGTGTTTGTTTCTAGCGAATTTTCTAACCGGTAGATTGAATTTAAAAGTTGGTGGGTTCGTTGCAGTCACCGTAGTTACCTCAACTAGAGTTCAGCGCGGGAGTTAAGTGATCACTCCAGACTTTTCCCAGACTTCATTTTTTTTCTAGTTTTATCGGAAGGTCGACTCAGTGGGGTATTTTTGTAGGAAATTGATGTTAGGTGTATTGATTGGGGTAGCATTTATTGATTATTTTCTCTTGTAGACATTGTTTTTGTTCGTAAAATATATTAACGTTAACGCGAAAATTCCATTTTGATTAACGATTATATTACAGTGCAACATGTAATAAATAGCCTTACATGTTTGTTACGAAAAAGTCTACAGTAAATAACCAGCTCTGAATGTTACTAATTGACAATGGAATGAACTTTTTAAATAACTCAAAGAGAAACGGAAGCAAACGCATTCTCTTTGTAAAAAAAGAAAATAATTAAACCACAGTTTCAACAAAAATATATTTCCCTTTACAGCAGTACAATCCCGTTTCATGTAATGCAAGCGAAATTTAATTTATTACTACGAATGTGCAAACCCGTAGCTGAAAGCTTTTATTTTACTCTTTAAATAAATATGCGAGCTTTATTATTCAATTTTACATCAACACAGTAAAATTACGATTTTCGTTATAATGCAACCGAAATTCGATTCATGAAACAATCGCGTCGACTCGAATAGGCTTCAGCCGAACAAAAGATATATGAATCGCTCGGAAAAGCAATAATTTTCACTCAATGTAATACTGCTGCCATATAAATTGATGCGACGCCTAAATGCAAAGCTTTTCGTTCATAAATAAAACGCGTGAAAAAGCAATCATTTAGTTGAAATTGCTCGTTTAAGACGGCGCAGCTAAAACTCGATCCAAATGAACAAAGGCACACAAAATAAAACAAATCGCCATAATTAAATGCGCGAAAAAAAATAAACTGCAATTGGATTCGATGCGACAAACACAAAGGCATTTGGGCGAAAAAAAAAGAAACCGCCCAAAAAGCAATAATTAAATTTACACGGATTGCTCTCAAACATTTGCGATGCATTTTTTGGGCGGCGGGCGTTGTAAAGAGAAATTGATTTGGACAAAGTGGGCGCGGGGAGGGCGGGCGGATATCGAAAGCTCATTTCCGGCGAGCGGGGCGCTTCCGCCCCCGCCCTACGGATCCGCTCGCTTTTTACTAATATAGTGTAAATAATACCAGCGGATTCGTTTTGAGTAAATTTGCTTTTGTTACTCCGTTCCGTTCTAACGTTACTTTGGGTTTTTCCCTAGATTGGTTAATTGATTAGCGTGAGATGGGTTAGTTTGGAGTTTTATTTTCGCATTTGAGTTTTCTTTGTGTTAACTTTGTTCTACTGTTTTAAATAACAAAGATCTCACTTAATACTTGCGTGCTTCGAAATATGGTACTAAAGATTTTCAAGAATTAAAAGCTTATTTTCGCATTTCTAGGAAACATTCTTGCCTCGATAAAATACTCTTGAAACATCTTAAAAACCTTCAAACAAAATACATGACAATCTATTCTAAACTTCACATCATTTCAAGTACGACCTTCCGATTCGCTACACACATCTGCTAGTATAGTCGCACTACCCACTACCTGCACCCACGGCCTGCACTCAGTGCGTTCCATTCAACTCGGCATTGATATCCGGAGCCGGTATTACCTCTTTGTTCCTCGCCACTTTGTAACCGAATGTAACCGTACACTTTTATTGCCAATGAAATTACGGAAGGAAAGTAACTTTACGTTTTATATTTTTATGGTTTTATTCCTGTTTATGGGCTGTGAATGTGACGTGGTGACTTTATGATCGCCAAATGTTACATCTGGAAATAGCTTAAATGTTACAAGAGACATGTTGAGTCATTAATTGACAGCTAGCTTTTGGCCAGGGGCTTCGCACGCGTGTAAATAGATTTTCGCAAAAATTAAGGCCTACTCGTATACACCCCCTCCAGGCTCCCGTCTATCTCTGTACTAATCAAAATCGTGTCAGCGATATAGGTGTGAAAGCAATATTAGTTAGGATTTATAGATATTTTTAGTACACCAATCACATTAAGTTAGCGGCAAAATTTGTATTTATAAAGCTTACACCAAAGTTCTTTGCTTCTTTCCGCTGTTTCCTTCAATACTCCAAACTGATAAAAAACACGATGCTGATGCAATAATCACAATTCACCCTCAACACAAATTCCATTAAGAACTGCATCACAGTCTTCCTTTATCTCAAACTACCCCTGCAAACAACAGTAGCAATTTAGTCACAGTTCACACAAATTTTACTAGACCAATAGTGGTTCCATTACCTCAAGAGTATGGTAACAATAGGAAAACACTTCCAGTCTAATTGGAGACGTACGTGGCGCACTTAGGGTTGGCACTGCTGGGTTGAAGTGAAGTGAAGAAAAAACTACCACTGCGTAGTTTTTTCTTCACTTCACTTCAATTTTTCTTTTTAATTGCTTGTTAGTTAAACACTTATGGTCGATGCAAGATAAATTTGCAATAACGGTCATTGCCCTTTCCTTAATACTAATAGAAATCATCAAATGACTTCTTCCGCTCTGGTTGGAGTGGAAGGGCGTGTCAGACTCTTACTGACTAAAACTCATCCGTGTTTCTTCTAAAGTCCTTTGCGTTCCAGGGTCGCGGTGACTCTTTCGAACAAATTCCGCAACCCTGGCAGATCTTCTTAGGTACCTAGACAATAAATTACGAATCGTTTTTCCTTACTATTAAATGTAAAGGGATCACTATAAAGGTCGATTCAGGACAGCATTATGTCATTATTACTGTTTTCAAAATTAAATTGTCAATAAATGTAGGTGGGTGACCGTTATTGCAAATTTCTATACGGTCGACTATAGGGGTTTTATTGGAGAATGTTACTGTATAATGTAACGGATAGGGCGCTGTGACGAGAATGTATGACGTCTATCCGCGCGCCCGCGACGCTAAGTATATTTCGTTCCTTTGACCATGGGCGTGCAGTAGCCTACAGTAAGGGTAGGCCAGCTCATACATAATGCCCAAAAAATAAAAAAACAAAACATTATTCACGGTTGAAATCACGATACTGACGATGCTAATTTTCGTCCACTTTGAAAGTAGACGATTTTTTTTTTCGGGCACTATGTATGGGCTTGCCTATATAGCCTACTGCATGCCTACGCGCATGCCTTTGGCGCCATTGTCAGCGCCCTTTTTATATCAAGTCCCTTAATGTACCTTGTGTGTTGGTTATTAAATACGGTCCGCTTTTTCTAATTCTTCGTTTACACACTTGTTATCGTGGCAGCCCTGCGCACAAGTGCAAGAAGGTGGCACGTCTGCAGAGAATTTGTTCCCGCGTTCGGTAATGCACAGTTTTGTTTGAGACGAGTGCAAAGTAAAAGTAAATGTTTGCTTATTTACTGTTGCGACGGGTTATTTTCTGATACGGATCTTGTTTAGATGCATTATGTTCTGACATAAGTAAGATAATACTCGTACTACTTCGTTTTTGCACATGTTGGCCGGATCTCGTGTTGTAAAGGTGGGTACTGAACGATGTTACAGGGCGTAATGTAACATGTTACAAAGCGAGCATTCGTGCAGTCAGTACTTGGAAACGAGCACGAACATGATGCGTATGTGTTTTGTTTTACACGGATTTTACGACACGGCGTAACACAACATGCTCTTTACGAATGTTACATTACGGCCATTACCCAGCTTAATATTTTAAGAGATGCTTGTGACCGGTTTCCGGAGTAAATATTGAAGATGAGTATTTGTTAAAGTGCATCTTAACCTGAATATTTGTCAACCTTTGCCATTCGATTAGGATTTGACACGTTTAACGCGTTCTTAACTCTTAATTCTCAAACTTTCATTAACCATGTATGTGACACTTGTGAGAGAGATCGTCTACTGAACTTGGGCTTAAGTTTAGTCTTTCGGCAAACCCTACTCTTAGAAAGTGACAATAAAACAACCTACCATCATCTCAGCCTAACTATAACCTAATCATAAAATAAAAATACTGCTAAAAATAAATAAAATAGTGACCAAATGTACAAAGAAAACAAATAATACCTATTTCGTATCTACTGGCTGTTGCTACAAGGCCTTTATTGAGACAAACTCGAAATATCTTAACCTATAAACATTTTTCCGACTTCCTGGCTTGCCACGTGCCTTTAAGGACTGTTCAAACTGCGGCGAATCCTGCGTGGGCACGACAGACGTGAATGAGCGTCGCGCCACTATTCGCGCTGGCGCGAATACTTTGCTGGGGAGTTTGTTTCGCCGCTGTGTCTTTCCAGCTAAAACACTAGGAAGTGGTGGTAGGCAGGCGTTTTGGGGGAAGTATCTTCATGTAATTTTTTGTTTAAATAACTTGAAACCGCCATATAAGTCAAGTTGATACAATAAGTGCGAGCGAATTTCGTCCCGCATCCCGCGCGGGATTCGCCTCAGTCGGATCATACCTTTACTTCTGTCGTTGCTATCTCAGATCGCAAATAATATTTATCGAAGACTAATTAATGTTTTTTGTATCCTTCTCAGTAAAAGTTTCCTTAGAACTAGAAATAAAACATTTATTAATGTATCTTTCTGTTAGTTTTTCTTGGAAATAATTAGATGGTTACTTAGCAACGGAAATATAATCGCAAATAGAAAAAGAAAATGTTTCTGTGCCCAATTGTTTTTAGTAATGGATACGGTTTATGGAATAAATTGGGATCTAGCTGCTATTATATTTCAAAGGTATCAAATAAGTCTAGATTTTTTTGGTGAAAAGAAGATATAGAATTTTGGTAGGTCAGCAATCTACAGAAATCACGATTATTATTTATTTTGAAATAATCTTTAGTGTCTTCACTTGCGTGTGAGCTTGTAAGTATACAAACTAGATGTGCATTTGTGGGGTTTTCTCTTATCTTTTTCTCTTACGATCATATAATTATTTTAATTCCTTATAAGGGGGGGAGAAGTTGAAAGGAAACCGCTTATATTGGTATGGTCATGTGAAAAGGAGGATTCTTTCCTTTTTAATCGCAAAAAAACAGCTGTTCAGTACATTTTGTCGAGTTATACGCGCACAAATGTATGGGGCAATCGATTTTTTTTCACAATTTCAGTGTTGGTCCCATAGTCAAAGTTGTTCATAATGATGAGTACAATGACCCCTATTCAGGTACTGCGTTTATTCTGTTCCACGTTGTATATACCACAAAATTCATAACTAATTAAACACAAAGCTAATATCAATTTCTATGGGTTCCGCACGTCATAGAGACATGCAATACACATACACTTAGCTCATATTACCAAAATACCGAATATAATGTATTTCAGAGCCGTGGAATATTGAAATTCAGTACGTACAATGTTGAAACCGACTGACAATGAAACAAATAGGTTCAATATATCATTGGTTTGTAGGTACATGATTTATTTTCGTACATTGATTCATATTTATGGTTTGTTTTAATGGAAATCGCTTGGAATGAACGAGGTGAGATGTAAAGTGTGTAGTGTTTGCTGGGGACAGTTTGTGGATGGGTGATCGATAGTGTAACAAATATTAAAAAGGTACAATTGGTTCTTGATTCATATAATAATAATAATAATATCTTGGGACAAATCACACACGGTCATCGTCACGATCCCAAACTAGGCAGAGCCTGTGCTATGGCAACCAGACAACTGATAAACATACTTATATATTTCTAAATACATACATATTATAGACAAATTACACCCAGACTCAGAACAAATGATCATGCTCATCACACAAATATTTGTCCTGGGTGGGAATCGAACCAACGACCTCCAGTTTAGCAGTCAGGGTCACTAACCACTCGACCAACAGGTCAGTCATATAAAGAAAGAAAGAAAGAAAGAAAGAAGAAAGACAAACAAATCAGTAAAATAAAATTAATAACTAAACAGTATAATAAAATAATTATCTGTGCGAGGCCAAAATGGTCCCTATCTCAGCTTATGCTGCGATATCTAAAAAATAAATAACGCAGCGCTGGTATTCTGATAGGGCCAGTCAGTCATATGTATGTTTGTAACTTATAATTTTCTGGGCATTCCGATCTGATTACGAATTTGTTGACTAATAGATAGCTACACTATTCCTGGTGCAAAGGCATCCTTTTGTTCCGGAAAATGTAAGGTTTGTGTGGGAAAAACTAGTGTAATTTTGAGACGATTTTTGCGAGACACCTCAAACTTATACTGCTCCTTCAAGCTTAATCGGTAGGTACCAGGAAGTGCTTGAAAAATGATTCCTAGTTTATAACACAGACGCTGATACAAACGCAGCAAGTTAATAATAAGCCTGTAAAAAAATTAAAATAACTTGACACATAAACATGCATATAAACAATCAACTTTGAACTCCATTATGCTTAATGATACCTAAGTTGCATGACTAAGTTGAAAGTAATAATAATCAGTTCCTGGATGACCGTTGGTGAATGTTTTCTAAAAATGAAACCTGAAACCTCCTGCATAATAAATTTCATTAAAATCATTGGAGCCGTTTCCGAGATTCAGATTATATATATACATACAGACGTTCCCTCTTCAAAGAGTGCGAACAATGTACGTCTTAATAGCTCAAATTGTTTTGTTTTTGTAGTGTTCAGGATTTAGGTATACTGGACGCAGTTTTTAGTTTTTCCTTTTGTCTCTAATATTCATTATGTTCAATGTCATGCATACCTGTCATTTGCATGGTTACTGAAATGCCGATTTTGAATTTAATTTTATTTGAATTATAAGTGACAGTGCTGTTGGTGTGCTTATTATAAATAAATAAATACATACAAGAATTGCTCGTTTAAAAGTAGATAGATAAGCCCTGAAACATTAATTTTCTGAACATAGTAGTCCAATAACTCTTTCCTCAGTTAACCTCAGTTAGTTGTTACGTAACAGTATTTAGTTCAGAACCTAGTCCAAACTGGCGTAAACACTAAACTAAAACTAAGCTCCATGTTACTCGTAAACTTTTAACTACAACTTTGAACTCATCATGTTTTGCTACAGTTCGTTGTAAGCCCTATTAGCAATGGTAAGCTTGGCTTTATAAACGACTGGCTTCTGCCACCGGATTCGCCCGCGTGGACGGTGGAAATTACCCCAAGAGAACATATTCCCGGGATAAAAAGTAGCATAATATGTGCTATTTCAGACTATAATCTATCTCTGTGCCATATTTTGTCCAGATCTGTTTAGCCAGTGTGATTGAGTCATTAGTCATTTATTCATGAAAAATAAATTTTATCAGAAATATAATGGTCAAATTAACAGAAATTTAATTAAATGAGGAAAAATAAAAATACAACATCTCTAGGAATTTCGTTACAGATCATCAACATCATAAAGACACTTATACAACAGGAAACTTTTAAGTTGCTTTTTAAAAGAACTTGAGTAGATACCGCTTTTTTATATCAACTTATTAAATAAAATAACCGAGTAACGAACATCCATCCATCCATCCAAACTTTCGCATTTATAATAGTAGGAACACTAGCACTTCGCCCGCTAGGGACAAATATATTTATAGTCGATAGCTGGCTGTTCCCACTGCCGGCGAGATATCTCTTACCACTAGTTTGTCGCAGCGACAAGAGCTATATACATAGATAATTCTCGCTCAGCGATGCCCGCTTGGCGGTCAGATCTCACGCCGAGAGCCCAGCAGTCATTTCTACCTGATCTGATTACTAGCTAACATATTATGAGATTCGCTTCGGTGTGCGTGCAGGTTAGCGCTCGGCCGGCCGGAGCGAGTGGTGCTAGTAATCGCCCGTCGCGACTGAGAGCACTCGCTTATAGCTGAGCGACAAAAATATCGGAACTACACTCGCTTGTCGCTGCTCACCAACTCGGTATCTAATTTGTAGCTGTGCTCGCTTCTCGCTGATCGCCGGCGGTGCTGAAAAGGGCTCATTATGAACAACTTTTATTATGAGACCAACCCCAAAATCGCGGAAAAAGCAGCTGTTCAGAACATTTTGTCGAGATATGCGCACAAACATAAATATATGGGGCAGTCCCAAGGTTGTGGAATTCCATGGTTGCGGAATTTGTTCGAAAGAGTCACCGCGGCCCTGGAAAGCAAATGGCTTTAGAGGGAACACGGATGGGTTTTAGTCAGTAAGAGTCTGACACGCCCTTCCACTCCACTCAGAGCGGAAGAAGTCATTTGATGATTTCCAATCATTAAAAAAAAAAAAAAAAAAAGTGGCAGTCGATGTTTTTTTTGCGATTTCAGTGTTGGCCCCAAAGCAGAAGTTGTATTGCGTTCATTCTGTTACACGTCGGATAGATAATTTGAACTTGGCTACCTGTATATTGTAAAACTAAGCTGCATGAAAACTGTACTTTACGCTCATCATTTTATAGCAGTTGTTTTGTTTTGTTTTAATATCCGTTCAAGTTTCATGGAGTGAATGTTGATGAAATGAAAATGTTATTCAGTTTAACTACATAATATAACGCCTGCTTATACCGAAGGGTTAGGCAGATTTCCGTTCTCGAAGGTTTCACCAATGGAACCCCATTACTAAGTCTCTCGTGTACGTCCGTCTGTCTGTCTGCGGGCTGTATCTCATGAAGCGTAACAGCTAGATAGCTGAAATTTTCACAGAGTGTGTATTTCTATTGCCGCTGTACATATAATAGACATAGACATGAAATGTGTTTTTTTTTTCGGAATACGGTGCGGAACCCTTGGTGTGCGAGTCCGACTCGCTATTGGCCGGTTTTTGATTATCACTACATATTATAAAACGAAGTCCTCCGCCGCGTCTGTCTGTCTGTCTGTTCGCGATAAACTCAAAAACGACTGCATCGATTTTCATGCGGTTTTCCTCAATGGATGAGGTTATTCACAGGGCCGTCTTTACCAGGGGGTGCAAGGGGTGCGGTGCACCCGGGCGCGGAGCGCCCGGGGGCGCCTGTCGAGTGCTGAATTATTGGATATTCATATTTCATTGAACTTACCGCCATTGCACAATTTTATATACTTGTTACTTACGACAAATGCGCAAGCAAAACAAAAATAGTCATCAACAATAATATTTTTTTTTACTTTTATTACGCTTTTGGCGCTTGTCATACCGCATTACAACACTACACAAATAACAATTTTATTTAATATACACGCGCACGGCAAAATCTCTAATCCAAAGAGAGTATATGTACGTTTGACACGTTGCCGCTTTGTCGCCCGCACTTGACGCAAAATGATTTCTAAGTCAATAGAGTGTAAGTTCATTTGAAAAGGGCGCGCGGCGCGACACCTGTGCGTCTCACATAGGCGAGTAATTGCGCCCTTTGACATTGCCGCCGGGTCGCCCGCACTTGAAGCAAAATAATCTCTAAGTAAATAAAGTGTAAGTTCAGTCAATTTATGTTGCGTCCTTCCTTTGACATAGCCGTCCGGGCGCTCGCACTTAAAGAGAAATGAACTCTAAATCACTACAATTAGGTGTAAGTTCATTTGAATTTACACCGCGGAGCGCGGCGCCTATGTAAGTGTCGGTCAGTGATTGATCTGATTTCTTCTTTTAAGTAATTGAATTCGTTAGCTCATTTCATTTGCGACAACCGGTGAATTAGCACGGAAGGTTTTAGAGAAAAAATATAACGACTCGAGTACGGGAGTACCTAATTAGCAGGCAATAGATTTGTTATTGTGTCTGGCTTGAATTTGTGCCGCTGGGGCTCAAGTGAATAAAGGTAAGTCAATTTTATTTTTTAAGTGTTATTGTTAGGTACATTACAATCATTTTCATCACATCATCATTTGTTTATCAGAGAGAGTCATGACTGTTTTGTTTATTTGTTCATAATTGCAAAAATACAAATTCGTAATGTTAGTGATTGATAAAAAACTACTTACTTTATTTAGAACGAGCTTATGCCCGCGATCTCGTCCACGCATATCACGTTTCTTCCCGTTCCAGTTAGAATTTTGGGAAATGCTCTCTTAGTGCTCTCCTAAACCTCCTAAACTCTTGAAAGAATCACCATATTTCAGCTTTCAACGACTGGTGGTTTATAAAAAGATCCATTTCATTTCATCATTTTACAGGTTGAATATTTCATAATCTTTCATAGCACAGACACGTCAGAAGATAGACATTTACATTATGATTTTTACCCAGCTTATTAACCCAACGAATACCAATCTTCCATAAAAACTGGAACCCCCCAAATTGTCTATTAAGGGTAATGGTGAAAGACTGGCATTTATAATAATTTACTTTGTCCAGTATTCGTACCAAGTTATGTGGAATATATGGCTCTCACATGAAAACTTTAACAGCCCGGTTCAAGGAATTAGGTTTTTCATACAAACTTCTCCCCCCCTTTTCACCCCCTTAAGGGATGAATTAAAAAAANTATGTTCAGTAGTTATATGGTACAATATTTTACTAAAGATTAATATTGTAAGCAAAAATTTGCAAAAATCGGACGTAATTATTTCAGAAGCTACCAAAATGATTAATTTGGTTAAAAAAGATTTGGAGAAATACCGCACCGATAGTGCGTTTGAGCAGTTGTTATCTGATGCGAAATTAATTGCTGAAGAATTAGAATGCGAAACAGAATTTAATGAAACTGCTCGTCCACGTCCCCGAAAAAGACATTTTGATTATGAAGCTGCAGATGAGCCCATTTTAGACCCAACCAACAAATTTAAAGTATGTTTTTATTTTTTTCTACTGGACACTGCTATCTCGAAATTAAATGAGAGATTCGATTTGCTGACGGAACACAATTCACTTTTTTCACTCTTCCAAAACATTGAATGCTGGAATAAATTAGAGATGCACGAAAAAAAATCTCAGTGTTGTCGGCTCCAAGAAAAACTAACATTTAAAAATAGATTTGATATTGATGGGGAAGATTTATATAATGAATTAGAATTGTTGCCAATAGTTTTTCCCAATGCATCAACAAGTACTCCCACTGATATTTTAAACTATATATATTCTAATAATTTAATTTCCTCATTTCCCAATACCTCAACAGCTTTGCGTATATATTTAACACTGCCTGTTACAGTAGCAGAAGGTGAAAGATCCTTTTCAAAATTAAAATTAATAAAAAATTATCTTCGTTCAACCATGACCCAAGACAGACTGACAAACTTAGCCATTATAAGTATAGAATCCAAAATTGATTTAAAAATAAATGATTTAATTAAAATCTTTGCCAACTCAAAAGCAAGAAAAATTGAGTTTGTTTAATGTTCTTGTTTGTTGTACATGCAATAAATAAATAAATTATCAAAATTACGTGTATTGTGTTTTCTTGGTTGACTAGCCTCCCCATACCCCCCTTTGGCCCTTTCATACTGCAGTGTGTCGTCGGTCGCGTGCCACGCTGCAGTGTAAAAAAAAAAACGGGGGCGCAAGCTGAGTCCTGCACCCCGGCGTAGAATAGACTTAAGACGGCCCTGGTTATTCATAAAGAAGGTTTAGGTTTATAATTCATCCCGAAATTCCTACGGAACGGGAAAAATGGGATATGCTCGTTTGAAGTCGCGGGCCAAAGCTAGTATTATATAAATAACTACATTTTGCCCTTGAATTCGTACGCGCATATCTCGTTTCATCGCATTCCCGTAGGAATTTCGGGAAGCTACATGCC
The DNA here is from genome assembly GCA_002192655.3 of Mamestra configurata. NCBI lineage: Eukaryota > Metazoa > Arthropoda > Insecta > Lepidoptera > Noctuidae > Mamestra > Mamestra configurata. The sequence continues at coordinate 408,828 of NDFZ01005330.1, forward strand.
AAATTAATTTCAGCCAAGCTGTGCGTTGTCTGTCAGTTACTCAGTCAGTAACGGAAGAATTTTATATATTAGGATTGATTTCGATAGGTTAATAAGTTCACACAGTATATTTTTCTCCGTTAGGTTTAACGGGACCGATACCTAAGGCTAGACGTGCTTTTCGAGGCATGTTGAGGAACCAGATCAGCACAAAACTTAGAATCCCTGTCATAATCACACTAATATTATAAAGGCGAAAGTTTGTGGGTGTGAGTGTATGTTTTTTACTTCTTTACGCGCAAACAGCTGGACCGATTTCGATGAAATTTGGTATAGAGATTGTTTGAGTCCCGGGAAAGGACATAAGATAGATTTTTATCCGGGAGTATGTTCCCTTAGGATATTTCCGACATTCAGGCAGCGAAGTCGCGTGTAGCTGCTAGTTTCAAATGAAAACAGTTCTCCCGGCTTCACCAAACCTTATCATCACGCCTTTACATCTGCTTAGGTAAGCAGTACACTTGCGAAGGTACAATAAAACTGTCGTTTCAAGCTATCCGTATGACAAAGGGTGATATTTTGGTACGTCGCTGCGGCCCTGTCGTTTGCATCCGAATGTCAGGCGTTAGTTTAACGTGGCCTTTGAGGCTATGAAAACGGCGATGAATAAATATTTGGTTGGGTTTCTTTGTCACCAAAGGCTTATTCAAACATCGCAAATTTTGTAGGGAGAACGGGGCTGAACGTGCCGCGGGGAAGTTGTTCCGATGCAATTTAACATTGTACCGGACGTTACTGGCCAAACTAAGATAGTTGCCATCGGTGCGCTGCAGCGTTCCGTTTTATGACGAATTTACTTGATATGTTTATCTACTTTTTTTCATAAAGCCTATTTAAATCGGAACAACGTCCCCGCGGCACATTTAGCCCCGCTTGCCCTACATCTATAGGTATTCTTGGATGGGTAGAATAGACACCCAAATTTCGATAGATTTTGTGTCAATCCTGTTTCAAAAGAGAAGGGCATAAATCCTGACTCCGATTTTCAAATATTTCAATTATACAATTCTGAACGAAGTTTCTGTGCCTGTTGCTAAAGCGGATTTTTAAAGAGATTTAAATTGTTTTTTTTTTCCCTGAAAAGTGTCAAACTGTGTCATTAGAATAACCCGTTATTACCATTCGTTAACGCTTTTACCATTCGTTTAAATAAAAAATTAAATTGCAAAAATGTAGGAAAATTACTAGATTATTGTTATTATTTAGTTTTTTTTAATCAAAATCTTTCAAAAATCCATTAGCTGTAGGTACTGGATTTCCTATTTCAAACTTCATTTTATTTCCAGCTGACTCAATATTATGACAGTTTTTCTCGCTGACTTCAAAGTCCCACCGAAAACCTTCATGAATGATGTATGCGGGCCATCAGTTATCTGATCACGCGAGGTATTACAGCGCCACCTATATTCTGGGAGTCACAACTATCGTATTTCTTCATACGACGGCCATTCAGACGTGTCAGTGTAAATGTTGGTGCACACTGAGGCGTAACGTAGTGGTGATGGATAGATCGAATGGCAATATTTTTAGTCTTCACGTGATTCGTTTTAGACAAAAGATAAATTCATAAATATGTGCTTTTACATTTTGGAGGCTTTCACATTCAGTAAATTCGCGTATATTTGACTACGTACTCACTAAACAATATTACAATAACTGCACAGTTGCACTATTAAAAAAGTTAGAATACTCTTAATTATCATCATCATTTCAGCTGGTCTCCCCCAAGTGTGGCCACATCGACATTAGATTCCCGCGGCCTTCATAAGTATCGGTCCACTTTGTGATTTCCAGTACGCGGTCGCCACTCTAGACCTTTTGATACCATCGACACCCTCTTTATTGTGCACCACTACAATTACAAATTATGTTTATAACATAACCTAAACCTTATCTAATACGGTAATACATACCATCATCACTCAACATGCGCGTTGAAAACGCATTACAAACTTAGTCGCAACATATCAACGCAAATCTCCGCTCAAAAGACTCGAATTTCAAAATACGAACATGCACTCAAACAAAAGGCGCTGTCCCAAACAAACTAGTCGCCACGTTCACTCTTCGTTCTGACGCAGTGTGCTATGACCCTAACGGTTTACATTGACACATGACGCTCCGTTTATCCTCGGAAAAATATTACATGTGCATTTTTTATTCTGTCCCCCTATTCGACCTTTCAGGCTTGTGTTTGTTTAAAAAGAGCTTACGCTTCGCCTGCGTTAATGTGAAGCATGTGCTTTTTTGTTTAAATAGCCCCCGTAACGAAAAAATAATGATTAATTAATCATTATTAGTATTTTTGAAGTGACCAACATGACATTGTACACGGTTATTAAATATTAATTAATGTACAAAGACTTTAAAGTAACTGACAAAGTGTGCGTATACACCAACATACACCCTTTGGCCAATTGAGGCGTAAAGTTATGTATTTTTTTTACTCTAAGTTCATTCAAGACCTGTGCTGATGTAACTTTATACAATACTAGGTGACCCGCGGAACTTTGTCTGCGTCACATTTTTCATTAATGCTCGGCTCCTATTGGTCGTTGCGTGATGTTATATATCCTATAGCCTTCCTCGATAAATGAACTATCCAACACTAATGTTTCAATTCGAAGGAACTACTGGAGTTCCTGAGGTTAGCGCGTTCAAACAAACAAACTCTTCAGCTTTAATAAGTAGGTTTAACATAACACTTTTACACGTCAATATTTTTGGGTAATTTTAAACTAGATGAGGCTGGTGTTTCCTAGCTGACTACCCTGAAAAGAAATACCGAAACAAACTCAGAGGTTCAAGTCTCTATCAAAGTCCAAACAATCGTACTGGTCAAACATGTGAGAACCATGTAGGTTAATCTCTGAAGTGGTATGGATGCTAAGTTATTGTTCACTGAGTGATCTCTCTATCACTCAAAGGTTTGCTGAGAGAAAACTTTGAGTTAAGATTGCCTACCAATAATAATAACCAAAAACAGAATATTGAAAAATCCAAATAAACTATCAAATAATACAGTCAAAAAAATTTCCCATTCGATAGCCAATTTCATTAGACGTTGAACGAATACCAGCAATTAAAGAGCCCAGTTCAAATTAAACTCCGCGTATTACCAGGAAATTAACTGAGAATTGAACTACCAACTAATTTGTATAAAATATTTTAACGTAATCTATTTTATTTTCTCGATGAAAGGAAGAGAGGAAGTTGCTTACGGATTATAGGTTTATTTTATTGTTTTAAAGTTATGCGAGGAAATAGGTTATATAAGTCGTGTTAAAAAAGAAAGTAAATAATAGGAAGGGAATAATATATTAAGTAAATAGTTAGGTTGGTAGTAGTAATTTTCTATATGTGGATTTGGTTTTTTTTGTAATCCTCATGGAATTCTGTGCATCGGACTTTAATAACTCAGATGATCATCATCTCTGTCTAGCTTTCTCCCTACTATATTAGGGTCGGCTTCCAGTCAAACCGGATTCGGCTGAATACCATTATTTTACATGGAGCGGCTGCCTACCAGACCTCCACAACCCATAAATTGGGTAACACGGTACTTCTTTTGATTGGTTCTTCTTGAAGATTGGTGTCAGATTTACTGGCTTCTGACAATCCGTAACGACTGCCAAAGATCTACAAATGAAAGCTTAACGTGCTTTTCGAGGCACGGAGGAAACTCGGTATGTTAAGATGGTCACCCATCCACAGACTAAATCTAAAAACTTTAGATGATAATAGAGATTATCTGCAGAACCTACAATGTTGCCATGTTTAGTTTCACAAGCAAGGTATTCTATTTTTTCATCAGACCCCTTTACCAGTTAATCTCAAATTAAATTCCAGATTATAAATCATCTGAAAACAAGAATAAAGGAAATGGATAAGGGAGTTATGCAAGGGTCACAATGAAGATATAAAAAAATAAATCAAAGCGAAGTCGGGCGTGCAAAAATGTTAAGATATGCTTTAACCCTAACGTGACGATCCTTCCGACGTTTAGGGTTGACAATTCTATTCGGACTTTCGTTAAAAAACGGCAATGGAAAATTTAAAAGCTTTTTTTGAGTTTGGAGAACCCTGAGATATGGTGACATGTGATGTATCATTGCAACAGAATTCATCTCTTTTAAAATAATTGCAACTCTGCGTGGCATCAAGCATCCCACCACATTAAGACTCTGTCTTCTCACATATTATAATAATGTTTATTCACATAAATATGTACATTTCTTTTTACAAGTAGAGTGCTTAATCTAAACTTAAAGTACACAAAAATATTTGCATTTGGGCCCGGACTAACCATAGCCTGTATTCCAGCCTTCAACGCCGATCTCCCTGAGTTACAAATTAAGTATTTTTATCATGATATTGTATTGATTCCATGAATGAATGTACGTTATTTATACAATGTACGTAACTCACTTAAAATATTTGACTTATTCTACATTCACAACACCTTACCAATCGTTGTGAGTTTAGGAAAATATTCCTGTCATTTCTGCAATATCCATTTCCTATGTGAAGACACGGGCTGTCATAATATCTTCGTATAATCTTACTTCTATTACAAATTCTAAAGTTTGGATGAATGGGTGTTTATTGCTCAATCTCGCCAGAACGGCTGAACGGAACTGGATGAAATTGAGCACAGAGATAGATTATTCTAGAATAGTCCATGTGACCGGGAGATTTTCACCTTGGTAAATTTCCAACATTCACGCGGGGTTATTAAGCAACTTTTAGACCCTAGGACATACTGACAGCCCTAACACTCGCCGTAGGGCGCAAGTTTCTTTCAAATTCATCCATCTTTTGACAGACCGGGGTGGGTCAGTTAGACGACGGACGTGCCAGGGGGTGGAGGGGTGAGGAAATGAGATCCCCACCCCTCGGGACGTTTTGCATACAGATTGGGTTGGACCGCCCCACTCAGATAGGACATACGTGTTCTGGGGGTAACGTAGTGGAGAAAGCTTCGGTGGGTCAATTCGGTTTTGGCAAGTTGTCAAACAGGGTTTTTGTTGTTCCCTTGTTTTGTTGGTTACAGGTGAATGATAAATTGTTTGGAGTTATTTATTATAAATGGTCGGTTATTTTTGTCATTACTGGGCAAATGCTGTCTGTAATATAGAGCTGGACTAAGTCTGGCTAGGCTGGACTAAGTAAGGTTTTAGGGTTCCGTACCTAAAGGGTAAAAACGGGACCTTATTACTAAGACTCCACTGTCCGTCTGTCTGTCTGTCACCAGGCTGTTTCTCATGAACCGTGATAGCTAGACAGTTGAAATTAATATCCCAGATTTATTTCTGTTGCCGCTATAACAACAATAACAGTTAATAAAATCAAAAATAAAAGGGGGCCCCCTAACAAGAAACATGTTTTTTTCGGCTTATGGTACGGAACCCTTCGTGTGCAAGTCCAACTTGCACTTGGCTAGTTTTTGTTAGCTTATTTTCACGATGAATACCAGAAGGTTAATCCTCATATTAAAATCCGGCCAAGTTTTTATAACTTTGTCGCCGTGATTAATATGTATTGTATATACCCATACCAAATTCCAAATTCCTAGTGCAGCGTCTCTGAGCTAAACCGTAGGCCGATAGACAGACGGACATAGTAAGGACACAATAAGGGTTCCTTGTTAACTACGGAACCCTAAAAACGTTCAAAACGATCAGTGTAGTTTGTTTAACCCAAAGGTTGACTGGTAGAGAATGTCATGTTGCATTAAGCCCACCTACGTTCCGCAACTGTACGTAAAGATTAAATAAATAAACAAATAATAGAACCCATTTGCAAAATTCAAACGTAATACGGGAATATTCCATCTGGTTTTCTATCGACATTCTCCAAGTCTGCATTAGGTGTTGCGGAATTTTTTCGAAAGAGTCACCGCGGCCCTGGAACGCAAAGGGCTTTAGAAGGAACACGGATGGGTTTTAGTCAGTAAGAGTCTGACACTCCCTTCCGCTCCACCCAGAGCGGAAGAAGTCATTTGATGAATCCCAATCCTTAAAAAAAAAAGTGTTTTGCTAAATTTAATCTTGGACCAACATTTCATCACTGTAAACACAGTAGGATACAGTGGTCCACAGTTTAAAAGAGGTCCGTGGTACTTCGAGCACCATTACCGCTTGACCCTCCCGGCTTTGAAGTTCTCCAAATGGACTATTCTCCTATCTACATAATTTAGACATGAGTTCACACAAGTACCCCGTATTTTTACATTGTGTTTTTACTAAAATTTTTGTTAACAAAAACATTTTGGTAGAAGACCTTGGTTTTTGACTGAGTTTATTAGGTTGCCTTGTGTGTTCTAATTTAGTTTACAGTTTGTTTTTCCCAATTTGTTGGGGAAAATTGTTTGTAACTTTTTGGGTGAAAATTACGAATGGGCTTGATTTTTGTGCTTTATATTTGACTAGCCATTCCCATTGGTTTCTCCCGCGGAAAAGTCGGAATTAATCTCAATTAATAATAATATAATATAGAGGCTCTCGTTGGGCAGCTGGATCAAGGGCTTGATCCAGAAAGCAGTACTCCTGGACACGGCGCGCATAGTTAGGAGGTTCCTCTCTGAGGGGCCCTGACCACCGGTAGCTTGGACCCTGGTCCCGATACCGGTGGGCTACTATTTTTTATATATTTGTATTTTAATATTAAAAAAAAAATATATATGTATTCACAATGAATAAAGAGAATAATATTTTTTTTTTAATAAATAGTAATCATTGAACACACTCTCGGGATAAAAAGCATCAAATGTCCTTTTTTTAAGGCAAAGTCAATTCCATGTCATTCCAAAGTCATGTGCTAATTTTCATCAAATTTGGTTCAGTCGTTAAAATGTGAAGACGCAACAAACAGACAGATAGTCTGAGTTACTTTTCGCATTTGTAATATTAGTATCCGTTTCATAATTACTGCTAGAAACAAGATAGAAAATTCCTTTTTCAGACAGAGTTAATAGAATTTCCGAGAAAAATCTTTTGACTGTCCAGATTTCATCAATTCGCAGATTTTTTTCATATCTGTTAAAAAACACGCCTAATGAAAGCTTCCCTTTGATCAAGCTAACATAAAGCCTCCAAACCTCGGAATCCCTGGCTGGTTGAAAGTATAATTGGATTTTGTTGGTTTAAAAAAGTGGGATTCCAATAAATTGGTAGTCTCCGTCGATCACCTGGGACCTAGCGGGTTGCCAAGCTGTGAATGTACGATGGACCGAATCACGCTAATTGCTTTAGGTTTTGTTTTGTAACATGGAAAATCAGGAGTAAATATTTCAGGGGTACAAAGGGAAAGAAGATTATGACTTTGTTTGTAATCATGCATTATAGCAAGCAAATACTATAAAATTAAAGTCAAAGTCAAAGTAAATTCATTTATTTCAACTAGACCATTAAAAGGCACTTTTGAACGTTAAATTTACAGTTTAAAATAAAAATATAAGTGACTAGTTGTCCATTCGCAAACAGTACATTCTTATGGAGAAGAACGGACAAGAAACTTACTTCATTTAAAACCAACCAAAAGCAGTCCAATATTGGGCATACGAGTACGACTCTCTATTATGAAAGATAGAAAGAGTTTATTTGCGACAAGCATGACGCATACCAAAAAAATAAAAATAAACTAAATTACAAAAGTTATGCAAGTTGGAACGATGTCCGTCACATTCGCGCAAAACGGCCATCGCTCTGCATAATGTTGGGACTCGTGTGCGAGACAGGGCCACAGCATTATCACATCTTGGCATCTATAATCCAACTTGTTCATACTGCGAAGGTCGTGGTACAATCTATTAGGCTAAGCTAAGGCTATACTTGAATTTATAATTACAGATCACAGAGACTAGCGTCTGATTTTTTACAAGTGCCCAGTGCCCATGTATGTAAATTTTTTTTTTTTTTTTTTTTAAATTTTTAAAGGAGGCTTTTATCCACAATGACATGTCAGCCTCATCATAACTTAAACTTGTTGTAAGTAACATCTACCAATACACTATACATTATTAATTTCTAAGCAAATCAGTAAGTAGGTTTGCTATCTCAGGTGAAGGTTGTGCTAAAACTTTTACATATGTACCAATATCATATTTTTACTCTGCTCAACAGTGTCTCTCTTTCCTTCTTAGTCTTAGTACACTCCATAAGTAGATGGTGAACATCTTCAATCGTTCCGCATGTTTCACAATTGGGATAATTCACTTTCTTCATCAAATAACCAAACTTGCGGTATGGGTACTGACCAGAGCGTAATCTATGAAACAGATCAATATGATACCTAATCATTTCCTTGATAGCAAACCACGGTATTCGAGGAGGCTGATATTTTATAGTTTTATACCAGAAACTCTTTTCTCTACTTCCTTCGTCAAAATACTCCTTAATATTTTGAATTGAAAGCTAATTCAATCACAACGACTAGGAATCAATTCGCAAAGCTCATACTTAAAACCTCTTTCGTCTCTTTTCCTAGAAATACTAATAAAATCACCGTCTACCCACACAGTGAGCCAGTATAAACCTTTTAAAAATCACTTAACTTTAAACGATAAAGTAAGTGAGGAGCGATTATTCACACGGCGACATTATCGCTCGCAGCGAGCATGATTGATTGAACATTGATTCGTGATGGTGTGAATACGGCCGCGGGCGGTCTATTACGGCCGTGTGTCACACCGACGCGTACCGCGGAGGGGAGGCAATTCCTTTTTATTGTTAGTGGATAAATAATATGGATTTTAGGGAATGATTGCGCTGTTTTTGGGGAAGGCATGTGTGGGATATTGTTTTTTGATGTTAAATGGTCTGAAAATGGTTATTTTAACTTATTAAAAAATATGGGAGAACCTCTGCCCAGTAGTGACGAAACAAATTAATAATAACAGAAGACACATAAATACTGTCTGTCTATACTTTTATAGGTAAATGCCATCATTCAATATCTTTTAACATATATTTTATAACATGTTACGTTACTTACACCAATCTAAATAAAATCACGAAATGCGCCGATAAACATAACTTCATTCCGAAATGACAACCATTTTCGTAGCAAACATTTGGGTCTACGTACGTAGCGCGCAGCTCCGTAGCGGTTCGTAGCGCTACGCAGGGCGTAGGCGGTAATGTAATTATTGAATAATATCGCTCGAGCTTGCTACGCCGATTGCCGTAGTGATAATCGTAGCATTCGTAGCGCGTAGCAGACTTAATTATAGGCCTGCGAGCTTTACAATTACTGGGTTTACTAATGGTAGATAATACTAGGTTTTTTGTGTGTGTAGGTATCTTAATATGTCACCCTAGGTTTTTCTATCATTATGTGTTATTATTTAAAGTCAAGATATTGTATAATGTTGACTTTTAATCATGATAGCTTTATTTTCAATGACTAATGGTAAATAAAACTTAATTAGGTATTTGTTTGTCGGTCTAGGTATACTAAGATACCTACTTGTTTTTGTGCGAGATATTTGAATTTTGTGATAAAACAAAAGCTTAAAATCACACTTTAGATAGAGTCAAACTAAACAAAATAAATGATTTATAAAATCAATATTTTTTGTTATATTTTTATACCATCATTCAGTATCCTTCGCATTCCATGCATCACAACAACAAAAACCAATAAAAAAATATACTGTAAGTAAGTTTTTATCTGTTTTCTTTAGTAGTGTCTTGTAACAAAGAAATATGTACAGACAGAAGCTAGCAATCACGATAACGGGGGCATTTGTAACGTTACGACACGACGACGACGTATATACGACAAGAATACGACATATATACGACACGAGTTCGACACTTTCGTAATAGCGGTTGTTGATGATAAAAATGTTATAATCTTAAGGGTAGTTAACTTTCGACAAAAATATAAAGATTTTTAGTTGTGTATCGTTAAAGAAATGTTAATGGTAGGAGTTAATATTACGAGGAGCTTTTTTAGTATCTTCTATTTATATTCTTCCGTTTAGATAAGTGAAACATTTTTAGTTCATGTTGATATTAATTTCACAGAGTCTAAGTTGACACTTTCTACCAGATACACTAACCTGAACTTATCTAGAGGTCCCACATCCTTAGGTATTTTTTGTTAGTCGGTCTGTATGTTTGTTTCCTCTTCACGTTTTAGTGGCTGCACGGATTTCGATGAAACTTGACTCAGGGGTAGATCATGTCGAATTATAATTATCTATCTTCAACCTGGCTCCCATCACTTCCCGTGGGTATCGTAAAAGACTACTAATGGACACACCAGAGTATGGGCAGTAGCATTCTCTGTACATTGCAACAGCTACACTGCGATCACCGCCTGCCAAGCGTGGCGATTATGGCAAACCCCATCCTTTGGGGGAGGCCTATGTCCAGCAGTGGACGTCTTTCGGCTGATGATGATGATGATGATGACGCTGGCAGTAGCAAGTATAACATATACCTAAACGGAACCAAACCTTTAATAAACCAACAAAGCAGACAATATAAAAACTTCCATCGACCTCCGTACAGTCTTAATCCAGTACTTAACGTTATACGTACTGGTTTTATCTGTTACCATGTAGTAAACCGGCGGCACTTACTCAGTTTGGCGCGAAATTATTACCGAAGGCTTCCTTGTGTGATTGGGCTGTGGTTTCATTGAGTTATTAACTGGAGTCTGAAACATCTTGTACTGATTTTGAGGATTTTGAAAATACCTACCTAATCTCTTCGAAATTAGAGTGAACAGGCTTCTTCTGGGTAAGCTCGCTCCATCGTCAAATTTGTCTCTGTCATCTATGACCTAGACTAGAGTCAAAAGTAAACCCAAATTAAATTAAAAAAAAATACTTTCTCTAATATGGCTTTTAAATTAGAATAACACGTAGGCTATAATTAGGAAGTAGAAGAACTAAGTCCTACTGGGCTTAGCTGCGGGCGGAAGTTTTAGCTTAAATATAACAAAGTATTTTGCCAAGTAGATTGCATTTCCAAAAATTGCATATGGCGCTTGGAGGTCAAAATAACTCGGTTGCTCTCCCCTCTAAGACTTTAAAACTTAACGCGTCTTTATCCTTAACGTAGTGAATCAATTAATCTGAATATATTCATGAGCAATAATTTAAATCCTCGAACATACTCGTACCGATTACAGGAAACTCCACGACATCAGTAACTCCAATTAATTCCAGCCTACCCGGGTAGGCTGTGTATTGTATATCCGGATACGCAAACACATTCCCCGCCCCCCACCCCCCGGAATGATCCGCCATTTTAACCATAAACAAAACAGACGCAGGTGGGTTGTCGCGCGAAAAAAATGCCCGGTTTGTGAACACCCTTAAACATTAACTTTTCTACTAGAGATGTGCGAGTGCGAGGTAGCTAGACGGAGCGAGATTGTGTAAATGTGGTAATGTGTAATTGTTTCCACAAATGATCAGCGAGATGCTTTTGCGTTTCGAGGTGGAAAAGCAAAGCTGTGAAATTGTTTGTATCTGAATGGTGCGAGTATGCGTAAACATTAACTTTTCCATCACATGTGCTAGATAGCTAAGCGGTGCGAAGATGTGTAGGTGTTATGATTGTTGACGTGACTGTTTTCACCAAAGATAAGCGAGGAGCTTTTGGGATGCGAAGATGAGTAGCGTAGGTGTGAAACGGTGTGCAGCTCGGTGATGCAAGCAAGCTAAGCGAATTCTTTTTGTAGTTTATTCCTCGTTCGCATCCCTCGCTCACATCCTTCGCTTTTCCAGTAGAGCTGCGCTAAGCCAGACTAGGGAATGAACTGATCCCATTGGTGGAGTTTTCCTCGCGCACCTTTCTTTCTGGTGTAAAAACACCCTAAACATTTACGGTAGCTGTCTCCTGTAATTACGGCGTTTGTCCGACATTATCATAGTAGAGTACGTCCAATTTCGCCTTGACGACTTTTTTACGACTTTTCGACTCCTAAGTAATTTACGAGCCCATAAAGTTCCCTGCTAGAGCGCGTTGATAACAATGTACTAAGATATTTTAGTGAATTGTTCCGCGGTGCCTTGTTGGTAGCAGCTGGGGTTGTCTTTAACATGGTTACCTGGAAATACAGTGTAAACATTGAAATATTAAACTGGAAAGGATAGAAGCTCTAGAGAGAAATACTTTCTATAAGCAATAACGAATTTTGAAAAGCTAAAATCTATCTTGATATATATATATACATATATTTCTTGTGTTCGTGTGTATGTCACTGAACTCCTCCTAAACGGCTGGACCGATGTTGATGATTTTTTTTTGTGTGTTCAAGGGGATTCGAGAATGGTTTAGATTCACAATTGGACCCGGTAGGTAGCGCTGCAATCGATTTCTATATTTTTCGTCAGACACAAAGCAAACGTTCGGACAGGACATCGTCTGTCGGGACCGCTAGTATCTATATATATATGAAAATGAATCCTTATTTTCCTTGGTCACGGCATCACGCGTGAACGGCTGGACCAATTTCGCTAATTCTTTTTTTGTTGTGTTTGTTATTGTCAGAAGAAGGTACTAATGAAAGAAAATTTTGAAAAAAAATATACATCCGGGCGAAGCCGGGGCGGGCCGCTAGTATGATCACAAAAAAAGGACCAAGGTACATGGTGTTTAAGTCCCATGTTATAGCAGCCGTGACTATTGCCATAAAACAGGCACAAATCCAAACTGAACCATTCCTTTTAGAAGAACCCAATAACACCGCCAGGCAATTTTTGACGTTTTATAAAACAGAATGTTTTATTTTGTCCTGTAGACGTGTTCAGTGCCTTTAGTTAGTGCTAAATGAATGTATTTTCTTTCTCTTTTCTTTCATAATAATAATATAATTCTAGGTGGAGACGATAATACGACAATAAATCAAAACACTGGCAATACTAGTTCATACGAATATGTTGTCTTTTCACAGATTTGACGTCACTAACTGCAACAGACTGCTTAGAATATATCGTCAGAATATTAGTCACTATCCTTGATTAGTTTGAGTTTTTTTGACGTTTTATGTAATTCGAAAGTTATTTTTAATTTCGGTGACAGGTTTTATAATATTTTCAAAATATTCCTATGAACCAGTATCGCCAGTGTTTTCATTTATTGTCGTATCGTCGTCTTTACTTTGTACAATAAATTCTGCGACCTCGAGGCGAATAGTATGCCAAAGACAGACTTGCCACGGTTGCCTTAAAATTCAACCTACTGCCACACTCCCCACTCAAACTGTCTGGGTTACCAGTATTAGGTACCAGTGTTGCCAGTAGGCAGTAGGCTAAATAAAGTAATTTACGATGTCGTAAAGTCCGGGCATATCGCGCTGATAACGATGTGTTAAGATATTGTAGTGAATTGCCACGCGATGCCTTCACGAGGGGCTGGCGATATGGCTGGAATGCATTACTTGGTGATTTTGTTTAACTTTTGGTAAGACTTAAAAAGTAGAAATTATATTATTTTCCTTCTAACTTTGTTCTCATGCGCGTAATAACAATTTTAATGCTATGCTTAAGGACCTTATTTGCCAGTGGCGCCAACTGGTGAGCACGAAAATGGTAGCCCTCATTGAGCTGATTTTATTACAGCAACAACGAGGAACTACAAAAGCTAGGGGATAATTACTGAAATTAGAGTGAACAGGCTTCTTCTGGGTAAGCTCGCTCCATCGTCGTTATTTTCTCTGTCAACTGTGACCTAGAGTCAAGAGCAAACCTACTCAAATAAAAAAACAATTAAAAAAAACGTGTGCGCCTCGGGACGCCCGACAGAAGTGGTAACTTAAACTAATCTAAGTTGAACTATTTAATATGGGAAACGTATGTGTGAGAAAAAGGGAAGCCAGACAGACTGGTGCCGTAACGCGTTACGTTACGAAGCGGTTTACCCTCCCATAAGAAGTTATCACTTCAAAAATATTCAATAGGAACTGCGCACTTCTTTTGAATCATTTCAGTAAAATAAATGTAGTTGTAAAAGAGTAGTTATAGACCAATAAAAACGATAAAATCATTCGATTGTTTACTAATAAAAACGATAAAAAAAACAATTATGTTCGAAGTCGAAGTTCACGTGCCCCATTTCGACGAAAAGGTCACCTTCAGGAATCTAACTGAATACAAAATTAAGTTTAACATTTAAGAAACAACAAAATAAGCTGAGGTTAAAACAAACGGTTGCAACGTACACTGGTGTTCAAAGATACTGCATCAAAGTACAAGGTAGTATTAAAACATAAATATTTATTAGCTTTGAACATGACGCCACTCAACGCACAGTACAGTCAACAACAAAACCACACAGAAACTGCGAATCGATATGAAATAATAGCCCAAAGTGATGGGAGAGGTAGCTCTCCCATCAAAGTGGAGTCTCCGATATCCGGCAGGAAGAGGCCGGACTCAGGCGCGTCTCCAGTCCCGGCCAATTTGCATTTACTGCCTAACCGCATTCATCTCGCCTTATTGGATCGCTCTTTGAAAACTATTAGTATATTGTTTGTGTTTGTAGTTTAATATAATTGACTGGGAATAGGTAGTAGTTTAATAGAATGTTATAGGGATAGTTTTTTAACCGACTCCAAAAAAAGGAGGAAGTTCGCAATTCGGTTGTATTTTTTTTTTGTTTGTTACCTCATAACTCCGTCCTTTATCCGATTTGAAAAAAAAATTGTGAAAGGATATACTTTCCGATTGGTCCCGCAGAAATTTCATTAAAATCGGTTCAGTAGTTTGGTTTGTAAATCAAAATAGCTGAAAAAATACGTCATCCAAGTAAACGAAATTGCGTATTTTGCTTTCCTGTGACTTTCCAGTGGTGTTGTTAGGTGTGGGTGGGTGGGTGTGTACCACTAAAACATGAAAAATAAAAATAAACTTTTTTACAAAAAACTACAACCGACTTTCAAACAAAAAAAAACACTACAAAGTATAAAATAACTTTAATTTCGGAAGTCGGTGTTTTTGGTTGTTTCTTCGTATTTTAACAAGTCGGTTGTATTTTTTTATTTATTTATTTTTATATGTTCACGGTTGACAGTAATTTCACCAGATGGAAAGCGATAATGGAGAAAGCTTGCTTAGAAGTAACCTATTCACTCTTGACTTAAAGACTCCTAGGTTGTAGCTATCAGTAAACACAGACTCCGACGGGGAATCCTACTCCTTAGCTGTACGCACAGAGTAGTTTAATAGAGAGCAGTCTAACTTGAATGCTAGGCTCCGCGCAAACGGGCCACCGACCACAGCCACTGGTGGCTGGCGACAAGCTGTTTACATGATTTTTAACACGTTTTGTACGAAAACGTGTAGCGAGTGGCGTCCACTCACGAGTCAGTGTACGCGAATGTTACCGGTGGTGGCCACAGTCCACCTTCGTTTGCATGGTACCAAAGGACGTGGCGCGCGTCAGCGGTGGCTGTGGTCGGTGGCCCGTTTGCGCGGAGCCTTAGACTTCTTTATTTTTCTTGTAAGCTAGAGAGTCGGTCGGTCTCCACAAGCCTCAGAAACACTGGCGTGCCGAACTTTAGAAGATCAGTGGGATAATATACTATGTGTTTGGTAAAATCGACCTTTATAACGGTTTGGCTTTCTATTTCTAGCAAATTATCATAGAGCGGTAATTGCTTTGGCCTGTGTTAAATATGTAAATAGGATTTAATTTTGATCACTGTTAACATCAGACAGAACATTTATTTCAGTATACAACACTATCGATACTTGACCTACCACACAGTTAACCTATATTATAAGTAAATTACACCATAACTTATTCAAAAGAAAATTATATTTATTTTTACCGAACCACACCAAAAACTATTTCCTATGTCCCATGATTATTTTCACGAAGGCTAATGTATTTTTAATACGGCATACTACATACAAAGTTGTTTGTTTATTTTAGTGTTGCCCTCTCCTGTCAGAGCTACCTGCCAAGAATTAGTTTTATTTCGTAAGACGCCAACGTTATTATTTTTTGCCTCCCTAACGAATAACATGGCAATAAATTTACAATTTTCTTAGAAACACCGACAAGATTTTATGAGGGTAGATGGGAAAGGTAGATATAATTAGGTATGTAAGATATAGATGTATAATACTGGTATGCGGGTGTTATCGAGAACACAGCGTTGGAAACAAAATTAATGGCTGAAAACAGCCGTATACAGAGATATTTTTGGGACATAAATTGGCGATATTTGGGCTTATCTCTGCATTAACGTCTATTACCTTTTATCCACCTGCAGTTTTGTTGAAAACCAATTTAGGAGCAAAGATTTATATTATACTACCCTCAGTCCGCCTGTTTGAAAATCAGAAAATACCACGAGATCGTACCAGGATAAAAAATACCTATCCTCTGTCTCAATTCTAGGTCACGGTCTACCCGTAAGCTAAGTTTCGTTGAAATCCGATTAGCCATTTAGGCCTAAATTCCTAAAATACAGACTGCCATAGTATAATACGTCATTTTTAACCGACTTCAAAAAAAGGAGTTTCTCAATTCAGTTGTTTTTTTATTTGTCTGAAAAATTCTTTTTCCGATTGGTCCCATAGAAATTTCATCAAAATCAGTTTAGTAGTTTTAAAATCAAAACAGCTGCAAAAATATGTAATCCAAATAAACGAAATTGCGTATTTTGCTTTCCTGTGCCTTTCCAGTGATGTTATTGAGGTGACGTACCACTACAAAGTGAAAAATAAAAAAAGTTTTTACAAAAAAATACAACTGCCTGCCAAATAAAAAAACACTACAAATTATAAAATGACTGTAATTTCGGAAGTCGCTGTTAAAATACGAACAGACAACCAAAAATACTACACCACACCAAATAACCAAAAATAGGAAAGAATTACGATATGTCGCTTTCATTCCACCAGCAGTTCTGTTGAAAACCAACTCAGGAGCCAAGGTTAATATTACATGAAGTGTGGTTCTTAAAATTAGGTCATCTCCCTTGTGTACTCAACCAACTAGAACATTGCAGGCTGGCAGCACAATGCTAACAGAGTGAGGAAATGCGGCTCCCTGAGGAACGCAGGTTAAACTGTGCTTGCTTTCCGGGCCTCGAAGCCTGGAACTCGTCATACCGTTCTCTTGGGAGAAGGCGTGCTTAAGATAGTACGCCTACCTCGGTGTGGAGATAAGTTATGGATAATTTTTGATAAGGGTGAAGATGGGAGGTTAAGAGTGTTCACTCTTATATAAACTTTTTTGTCCATATTCTTGGAAATGAACGATAGGACTTAAATGAAACTGGATACGCATACGCGAAATACGAAAGTCCAAAATGTTACTTAAGAACTTTTTCCAAAAAGCATAATATAAAGAGACAGTGAAAGTATTTTTAAGCTTTCTATAGACAATGAAAAATAACTCCTTTTTCTCTAATCTTTTTAACACGACAGAAAAGAAAAGAAAGAAAGAAAGAATAAAATTTATTTAGCACTTACATGAAACACGCACGGTACATAGAAACACAAAATTAAAAAAATAAATGTAGGTATGCTAAGAACCAAGTGTGTCTCACGGCTGCACTAAAAAAGTCCATTTCAGCGATATGTCAGGCAGACTGATGCTGGTGGCTATTGCTGGTTTGGTTTTGGTGGTTTGTTTGACTTGAAATTAACTCTAAATTCAGTAGATACTTCAGAGGCCAGCCGGGGGGTTCGGCTTTTGTTTTTCTTCGTACCGATGAATTGAATTATCTCGTAGTATTATGAATTTAAGTACTCATTAATACAATTTACCATTCTCATTCTTGTATAAATCTAATGTCTGCTGTTAAAACAACTACAATAACCGCTCATTATAACAACAAACAATTGTTAGTACATTATATAATGGAGTGGTGGTTCTAAAGTGAGCGTTCAAAGCCGAGCGGAGTTGGTTCAGGGGCACGCGCGACTAGCCGACGTTGCTTTAACAAAGCGTATTTGTGAGATTATTAGGGGTTCTAAATTATGGTGGCTGGGTAGTCAAAGGCAGGCTTTCTTTCGATTTGGGTGAAAAACGAGGTAGTGTGAATAGGTATTTTGAGTGAGAGTAGATTTATTTTGGAAAGATGGGAAAACGATCTGCCCAAAGGTTGGAGAAGGACAGTAATGGGCAGGCAAATGTGGAGGGAACTTGTGGAGGCCTATGTCGCAAGACAGCCTAACCTGGTAACTGATATTAAATGTTAAGTTATATACATACAGGAAAAATAGAAATAAGTATAGTGAAGTATAGTTTTTACGTTTTATTTTATTATATAACGAACTGTGCAAAGGTCAGAGTAAGTAAAGGCTATTTTTATTTTTAGATTTGTTATAGAATGTCACTTAGTCAAGCTCCTAGCTGAGAAACTAAAATCAATTTATAGAACACCAAGGCCCAGTTTCTGGTACGAAAATTATCGTAAAATTATTGTGACAAATATTCAAACGCGCGTTACCTAGCGGTGTTTGTTTGAACCACGGCACGGCTTGGCTGAATGAGTTTTGAACAACCAATCGCGTCACTTGACTTGCTTTAACACAATTTGTGACGGATCGATAATGTTTTCCTAAACCGGGGTCAAACCAGACCGACAGACACGAGTAATTCTGTAGCGGCATCAATGCCGCCACATGAAAAACTAAGAAGCGAAATTTGTACGGCAACAAAAAGAACCGCAGCGCCATCTATGACGAACTAACATCGAAATCCTGCATCGCGCAAGTAAAGTTCTCCGTGCAATTTGAACATATAAAATAAACAGTCCGAATATCAACTATCGGACAGTTGCCCACCAGACACAAAAACCGTCTGGTTCGGAGGATCCTCCCATTTTTAGTCGAGGTATGCGGGACTGTACTCTCTGTACCGCATACCCTCTACAATTCTAAAAGGACTTCGTTTGACGTTCGGAACCCTAAAAACAACATTTACAAAAGCAGCTTGACACTAATCTATCGACAGTACTATCTCTAAAACCCTTAGCACTGACAACCCAGTCGCAAATTGCGCCAAATAAAACAAATTACGTTTACGCTGAGACGCGAAAACGCCCGTAACTGTAATATAATACACTCTTAGCGGCTGAAATATAACTATTGTATTATCATGTATGAGCACTATTAAGTACCAGGAGAGAATAATGTGATAAGAGCTGCGGAATTTGGGTACTCTGTTCTATCTGATATGAAAGGTTTTATTTTATCTTTATGTTGGGCATACGTTTTGTGAGACGGTCGTATTTATGATTGCGGTAAATGGCTTGTGATTAAGGTTTCGGTTTGGATAAGAAACTATATGTGAAAACCCGAATCGTACCTGAAATCATCATTTTTTTTGGAAATATAAGCATTGGCAAAGGGAATCCTTGTGAGGCGTCTTGGGTTTTAATTTACCAAAATATTTGCATTTTTTGGCACAGTAAACACATTATAAGATATTATTCTAGTCGGTTGATATTTTAGATTTTTCAAAAGAGATAACTTTTGCCCAAAAAATAAAATATGATACAAGTTTTCTGCCATATTTATTCTTCAAATAAAAGTTAAAAAAAAAAAAAAACTATTCTATTCTAACCCATATCAAATAGCAGTTTAGTTGCTGTGTTAAGCATTCCCAGATGATCCATAGGTAATTTCTGCATATCTATCAAAAAATATGACATTCATCAAAACGAGCCAACACTAAAATGTTGTCTTTATTACAGTAAGTGCCAGTTATTTATGTCAGTGTTGCCATACTAACATCCGCCACTATAATTAGGGTGGGGGAGGTAAATAATCTTTCTCGTAAAAATGCTCTGATGGCGTTTGTCATTGTTATTTATATGGATTCATTGCAGCTTCCTTTTGGGAAGGAAGAGAGGGATTATGAGGATAGGAGATGGAGAGAAAGGGTGGCGACTTGTCGCGTATATATATAATTTTTTCGAGGATTATAAAATAGGATTCATTTCTGCCCAATTACTTAAAAATCCTACTACTGCAAGTTATGTGTGGTCTAAAACAGCACGTCTTCACAAATAAAGAAAATTTGTTTATTCTGTACAGGCAAAAATGCACGTATAATAGAAATTAAATGGGTTCCAAATTAAATGGGCACAAATAAAGCTGTGTGCCGCACCCAAGCAAGAAAAGGACGTTGCTCAGCAAAGTGGACTTCGGTTCAACCTAAAATCATCGGTGCTGATATTCAGTTACCACCAAATCGAAAGACGTAATGATGTCCCCCATTCTTCAACACATGAGCCTCATCTTAAGGTGGGTACTGACCGGTGTTACGGGGCGTAATGTAACATGTTACATTCGTGCAGTCAGTACGTCGAAACGAGCACAAACATGATGCGTATGTGTTTTGTTTTTAACGAATTTTAGGACACGGCGTAACATAACATGCTCGCTGCGAATGTTACATTACGGTCCGTAACACCGGTCAGTACCTACCCAGCTTTAGAGGTCACTCCATTTCTTGTCTAATCACCTTTCACATTTCCGTCCGGTGTCTTTTGTTGCAAAATATCGCAATTTCTGCAAAGTATAGTATCACTCAGTATTTTCAAATACGAGTTAGGAGAGCATATCGAGAAATGGTGGGTATCGTGTCGGTATGCTGAAATAGCCACTCTGTGGTATCGCTCGCCAAGTTTTCGATACTCTAAACTTACTAGACACACATATTTCAATGAGTATCCTTGACTCGCTATGCAGACGTTAAATAAATCAGAATAGGAAATATGCATGAAAAAAATATTTATTGTCTAAACAGTTTATCTAAAAATATACAAACATTTAATTCTAACAGTGAAATTAGAATCAAAATTGATCGAAAAACAAACGAGATGTAACTATTTTAAACAAATATATCCGTCCTCTCGCAGAGACGCTGTTTTCTATGGCAGCTGTATAGGCGACATAGTATTTGACGTCAGAATTCGTATCGGACTTCTCTTTCTAATTGTCATCTTTGAAGCTTTATAACTTCATCGCTGATGAAGGTATTTAAAAAATATTTCATAATTGTTTACTAGAGCTAATACGTGAAATACTTATTAGCTCTAGTAAACAGTTATGAAATATTTTTAATATTACATAAATATTTTTTAATATTAATATTTTGCAAATTAAAAAAAATGCATGCATATTCCCTATTCATTATTGATTCAAAGTTTTCCCATTGGTTTGTGAAAGCCATAGGTCAACCTTTTTTTTATTTTTTATTTTACATGTTAGGCATTCGTTTTGCATAACATTGTATTCAAAGAGTGCTGATTCTCGGCCTATTTTATTTGATTTTTTTTTTTACTAAAGAGATAAACAGAAATAACCGTAACACCGGTCAGTACCCATCTTAAGGTAGATCATCCGTGGTATTTTATATAAAATCGTGTTTTATCTTCTTTGTACTAACGTTTCTTTTCATTTGTTACAGGAGAGCACACCTAAGAAGTTGCTTGGAAAAATTAAAGGACATGGTACCTCTAGGCCCCGAAGCGTCACGACACACAACATTAGGATTATTAACGAAAGCCAAAAGATTTATAAAGGTTAGTACTCATTAAAATTTCTTGTGTTATATGAAAAATAAGAGGCAAGGAGAAACACGTCATTTTGGATTCAAGGATCTCAAACATACATCCATACAGGTACAGGGTGTAACACATTTACACCAAACGGATACTATGGAATCAATAGACAAAAATAGCCAAAAATACATAATTTTCGTCGACTTTTTCTTAATATAAAATATCTCCAGATTTTTTTCTGTATCTACCGTAATGACATTATTTTAGTGTGTGAATGCATTATTTCCCAATGGTAAAACAGGCGTATGTAATATTTATTTATTTTTATTATTAACTTTATGGCGCACCTCAAAATAAACACAGGACAAACATTTAATAAAACAAAAATACATTGGGTGGTCTTATCGCAAAACTGCAAAGGTCACGTGCAAAAAACAAACATACTCCTTTTTCATCATACACGTTCATCAAGCGCTGTGTCTCCAAATTCGCCTCAAACTTACAAACTATAACTTCTAATGAAACGCTACTTTTGAACATCTTATTCCAAGAAACCCACAACTCAACTACGTTAAAGTTCCATCGACTATTTGCATTGCCCAGTCAGATGGTCCGTACTCCGCAGTTCTGTTTCTAATTTCGCTCATCCTTAATATAACTTGACCTGAGTCAGCATTAACTTAAGCTATCCATTCCCAAGTTGGACCAAGTTGGAACGTCTAGAGTTTACACAGTAACACTTCTGAACTGCTATTGTATATGTTTTAAAGTGATGGGGTTATCATTGGGTCTTTAGTACTTTTCTACTTTGTACGTGAAATAAAGGTTATGTGTATTTTAAAACTTGAATGAATATAGTTACCCTCTTATTCATAAAAACTTATTAAACAATACTTATTAAAAAACCGTTTAAGAAATTCTAAATTCAAATTCTCCATGCAAACTTTTGAATAAAGAAACTGCGTATTAGTTTTAGCTATGTAATGGTTATAACGTTTTTATGAATAAGGCTGTTAGTGTACCTATAGCAATATTTGGGATACAGGCAAAAAAAATAATTTTTCCACTGCCACTATTTATTTCTAATGTGTGCATTATAACTTTATAAGCTTATGACATACTAAAGAGTGTGGTATCAAATAATTGTCTACTCAGCACACTCACAACATTGTTTAAAAGTAGTTGCAAGTTAGCTGCCTGCATACCAAATAGCTTTTTTGACTGTACATACTTATGTGGATAAAAAACAATTCGCCAAGACATTACTTCCTTCTTTTTTTGCAGTCGGCAAGAAAGGGGAAAATGGTATACTCGATACACTTATTGTGTTAACCAGTCAATCTGTGAACTGTTACATACTGTGACTGTTGACTGTGAAATTGTCAGGCTTATGTTTAGATCATAGATAAACAAAAAGTTATTTAAGGATCGGTGGTTTAGATAAATGATATTTATTTTGCAAATTGATTTTAAATAAAGTGCCGCATGTCCGTGTTCATCAATTTAAACTAGATGATGACTTTTGGTAGCTAATTTGACAGTAGGTTAAAGGATCTACCCTTAACCAACTGTCAAATTAGCTACCAAAAGTTATTGAAATCGGCCGTTAAACAATTTGTAACGAAAAGGCAGATTCATGGCAAAAGATTTGTGTCTACTTTGTAACTGTTTACAAAACCGAAACCTGCTCTATTTCCCAATATGTCCAGACACAGTCTGTAGGTCAAAATATACGCATACAGAATACAGTCACGCTTAAATAAAAACTTGAGTAATGCTACATTCAAGGTTGCCAGCAGAACCAGACAACTGATAAATTACTCGACGCAGTGAAACTTTCATAATTATTTAACTTTTGTTTTTAGACCTTGGCGCTACGGTAGCGTTGCCAATCACAATTTGGAATAGCGTTTTGGGAATAGGAAATGCTACTGGGAAAAAGCTGTGGATAAATATTTTCCCATTCATAGGAAAACTTTGTCCCGGTAATGGGAAACCCTTGGCTCAGCTATATGGTTTTTTTTGTCGGTAATGGGAAAGTTTGCTTAGTAATGGGAAAATCTTGCCCATGAATGGTTGAAACCTTTGATCAGTAATGAAAAATCTTTGCCCAGTAATGGTTAGCATTCCCATGTATCAAAAGATAATTTTTGCCCGGATATATTAATTGATGTAATTTATTAATCAGTTGACTCTATTTTATTTTGATTTTTAATTTTTATTAAAGTAATGTAATTTTCTATGCTGGTGTCCTATATGGGTTAAATATATATATATATATATATATATATTTTTTATATATACATATATATATTTTTTTAAATACTTTTTTCGGTTTGCTCTTGACTCTAGTCTAGGTCATAGATGACAGAGACAAAGTTCTTCTTAAGAGTAGTCAACACCGGCCTCATCTAATTTAAATTTATGATAATGATTGACATGTAAAAGTTTATTTATAAGTAACTTCCAAAATAAATATAATTTACCGCCACTGTAATTTACCAGTTATCTTCCATAAACACGCCATACTTTTCTAAAACTATAGTAGCATTACATCTCACAGCCCTATCCTGCACATTTGCGGAAACAATTAAGTGAATCCCCCTTGTCTATTTTTTCCACAAATTTAGTTGGTAAGCAGACGACATGCAACATTTTCCTTCACATGGCATATCTGTTACTTGTCAGGTATAATGTAGTACTTGGGACTCTTAGCAAATTTCGTAGCAATAATGTTAAGTGCCTGTCAGGTTCCATGACGCGATTGGAAGTTTTAAAGTGATATGGTCTTGTGTTATGTGACACACATTCAGGCATGCAGGTTTGCATGAGCCACCTATATTTAAAATTGTACACGATACATATCTATACTAATATTATAAAGAGGAATGATTTGTATTTTTGTAAGTAACGAATAAACTTAAAAACTACTGGACCAATTTGTAAAATTCCTTCAGCAATGGATAGCTATATTACGTAGGCTATATTTTATCCCCGTACTTCCACCGGAACGGAATTATATATATTCCAGTAAAAAGCATTAATGCTTTGTTCTGGGTTTCAAGACGATGATAATAGTGATCCTCGATAGGCAATCAATACTTCCATGCAAATATTATAAATTTGAAAGTAACTCTGTCTCTATATGAATCCTCTTCTAAGAACGAATGCAGTATGTTTTGATTTATATCCCAAAATATAATCATCAATCAATGTCGGTTCATAAACAAAGAAGTTTAGGCTGCAAACATATGTACAGTCAACAAAGCTATTTGGTATACAGGCACAATATTATTGTTTCTAGTGTACTGCCAATATTAATTTCTAACGTGTGCATTATAACTTTTTAAGCTTATGACATACCTACTCACCATTGTTTAAAAGTAGTAGCAAGATTGCCTGTCTGCATACCAAATAACTTTGTTGACTGTACATACAAAAAATACAAATACACGAATATAGAACCTCTTCCATCTTAGAAAACGGTTAAAAAAATATTCACGAACAAAAGTATGATCATTATGAAGTGCTCCAAGAACTCTGTATAAATATTTGATGTCCAAAAATAAGTACTTTACAGCGAGCGTTTTCTTTTAAACTTTTTTCATTAAAGACTTGCTGAAAGGGCGAATTCCAGGATTATTTGGCACCCTTAAAGCTTGGTGTCGGTCGCAGCAACAACGACATCCGTTTCCTGTTTTGCGTAATAGTTGTGAGAAAACCTTTTGTCGTGGTGAAATGTGGACAGTATACCAAGTGGGGTGGTGCCACCGCCATCTGGGGATGTATTGTTGTACTACGCCTGTCAAAATAGCTGTTAAATGTATCTTTTTGAAGTATCGTTTTTTTGGTTAGTTTGGTTGACAGATCCTTTATAACATTTTTGTTAAAATCTTTTCACTAAAATAACTAGTTTACACAGTGCGATCTAGCGTGCGAGTCTGACTGCCGAGTAGCTGCAGTGCAGTAACTCGCATCGTATGGACGTACCTTATGAGTTACTTCAATTACTGCTACGCGCGATTTGGATAGTAGCTCGCATTCGAGTGACTTCAACATTTTTTGAGTTTACTCACCTGCTCACCTGACAGTTACTCGCACATGGCAGCAACTCGGATATCACTCTCATCGTTCGAACGCGTTTGGTAGTAGCTTGCTAGTGACACCAAGCAGTTGCGAGCGGAATCTGTATTTTTTGTTTTGTGGCTGGGCAGCTACTATCATCGTGTAGAAGGCTAAGGCAAGCCGAGTGTCAAATGTCTACTATTTATGTAGCACATCGAACTGTGTAAACTAGCCATAACTGTAGACGCAAAACTAAGGGGTTAGTATTGTGAAGAACACAAGCGGACGACCCGGGCGTCGGGAGTCGCAGGGCGATTCCCGGTCACCGTAGGCGCGGACCTGCGGACTGCGAGCATTGGGTGGCTCGCCGTCCGATCAGAACCAGGCCCGGGTCAACGGGGCGTTGTGTTCCACGCGCGCCTCAAAGAGATGTCAGCATAGGAAACGGAGCCCACTAGGGCCAGTGCCTGCCAGGTTTGCGGAATTTGTTCGAAAGAGTCACCACGGCCCTGGAACGCAAAGGGCATTAGGAGGAATACGTTACACGTTATACGTTTTAGTCAGTGAGAGACTTCCGCTCTGCCCTCCCTCTGGAAGGAGTCATTTGATGATCTCCCATCCATAAAAAAGGTAGGAGACTAAGAGGGAAATCTAGGTTATGTTTATTTTAGTTTGCATGAGTATAACTCTATAAAAGCAAAGAAAATAAAACATTGTTTCACTTTTGCAATAATAACAAATAAACTAGATTAATATCTTAAGTAATAGCCTCATTTCCTTTGACGTAATAATTGCGTTTTAACATTGCAGCAGGTTATAAATTTATATCATAATTAAAAATGCATTTCTGCTGACAGTCATAAAGTATTATTGTTACCAATTAGCAATTGTCCCACATAGAGTTTTCATAAAATTTTATAAGGTCGTACTCACACATACCGTTTCTTGCAAAATACCACTCGATGATTTTGTTTTTCAAGATTCTGTCATCGAATTTCATCGGGTTTGAGGTGGCCATTTCATAAAGTGACCTACCAAATTATGAAACGGCCGACCACTTCATGAATTAGCCAAATTCAACGAAATGCCCACAATATTTACAGCGTTCTGTATCTAGAGATAGAAACAGTTAATCAAACAGGTACACAGACTTACACAAGTTCAGACTTATGATCCTAGATTATTCCCTACTTAATACCGAAGCTCAGAACCCCAAGGCTAATCAAACTCACGACAAATCCAAAGACATCGCAGTGTAACCTTACTGCTCGAGCTCCTCTCACTATAAACAAAGGGCGAGCCAAAGGGTTCGCGCGCTTCCGCCCGGCGCCGTTTCCGTTCCGTCACTTCCGTGGACACCCCCCTCCCGTCGTCACCCTCTGTGCCGTCCTCAGAGGCTCCCGGAGGCACGGAGGTACTATGCCCTTGTCGACGTATTTTTTTTTCAACTGCGTGTTCTCTTCGTGGTAATGGTAAGTGCTTTGACAGAAACGGAGTTCAGGGAAAATTTTTTGATGTGTTTGTATGGATAGGTTTTGTGTGTGTGTGTGTGAATGGGGGGGTTGTGTGTGTAACTCACACACACAACCCCCCCATTATTTGTTTCCGATTAGGTGGATGGTGTGGCTTAGTAATT
Source organism: Mamestra configurata (assembly GCA_002192655.3). Taxonomy (NCBI): domain Eukaryota; kingdom Metazoa; phylum Arthropoda; class Insecta; order Lepidoptera; family Noctuidae; genus Mamestra; species Mamestra configurata. The sequence continues at coordinate 436,060 of NDFZ01005330.1, forward strand.
TGCACCCTTTAACGTGTGCGTTGTGCATTTTAAATAATGACTGACATCGTCCCTGGATTTTTCTGTGTGGACATTATTTGAGCATTTTTCAGAAAGAGCGAAAAAATTTGTATTGCTTGAGTTTTTTTGACGTTTAATGTAATTTTTAATTTCGATGACAGGATTTATAATACTTTCAAAATATTCATATGAACCAGTGCCTATAGCCAGTGTTTTTATTTATTGTCGTATCGATGTTTCCACATTGTATTTTCCAAATTCCTAAAGTGTTTTAATTGGTTCTTACTTACAACCCAAAGGTTTATAAGTTCTGACATGATAACTTTCACCAGATATCCTCTCTAGCCCTGGTTCCTCTGCCACATCACATTTCCGCCGGTTCCCGGTTCATCAACTAATTTTGAACTCACGGCGACAACGGCCGAATTTTAAAACTCATCAAATTCATAAAGTTGAAATTAAGTTGGACTAATTGTTAGTTAATTGAATTTTAAACTTTGAGTTCACTTTCACATTCAATTTGAGGCGAAAGTTACTTTCGTTTTAACTAGAAGAAAACTTGGTACATCTTTGGTCGAGTTTATTTTTTGGGTTTGGGTTCTGTGCGAGAGAGTTACTTGACTTGAACCCTTTGATTAAGTCACAAAAACAAAAAAGGAAATATCTCTAATTTTCTATCCGTATTTGCTCTTGAATCACTTAAATAGTGTTTCCCTGATGATTATGCAGCTATCTATTTTTAGGTAAAAGCTCGCTTAAGACGTATTATCCATATATCCATATTCTATATACTAAAAATGAATCGCTAAATGTGTTGCTAAGCTCAAAACTCGAGAACGGCTGGACCAATTTTGTTAATTCTTTTTTTGTTGTTTGTTATTGTCAGAAGAAGGTTCTAATGAAAAAACATTTTGAAAAAAAAAGGTGCATCCGGGCGAAGCCGGGGCGGCCCACTAGTTAAGAATAAAAATGATTAGGTATGAGTAAGGCTTAATTTGAACAAATCAAGCCGTTCTTATCAATATTGCTGACTAACTTCTTCCAGCGGAAAATGCCGTTATGAAGTGAGGAGGTTACAAATATACAGACAGTTAACCTCGCATTTATAATATTAGTATGGATAGTATAGATTAACATATTTAAGGTCCCATTGAAATAGATGGACAAATTTTAACAAAGCGTTCAGTACGTCTAAACAAAAACATCCAAGGAAAAAAAAACACTGATTAAAGTGATTTTATTTTGACCTAAAATAATAAATTGCCAACATTTTTGATGTATTTTCATTGTTGATTTTAATTGTTGTTGTAAATATCTAATGCGTTTTTCTTGTTAATTTTTTACCAGTGTGCTTATTTTGGTGGTCTGAATGATTTCTAAAAGTTTGTCCATCTATTTTGATTGGACCTTATATAATAAGTTCTTAATACAGCATCTAACTCCACATTAAAACGCTTACAAAATCGAATACAACAATTTTGAAACACAGAACGCGTCAAAGATGACCAATACACAGCATTGACTACGAATAGGTATCGTATATTACGAGTCTGGCGTTTCGGTGTGTTGTCCGGCGCGTCCGGCCGGCCAGTGTCCGGGTGTCCGGGCCGTGAGCGATGGCCGAACACCGGACACTGTGCGCATTCGTCACCGCGCCATTGTGAGGGGACACTACTATGGGCTGAATTGGAATCTGGTTTGGATTGTCTGCTGTTATGAGGGAAAGTTAGGTTTAGGCAGGTTGGGCTACAATTGAGGCTGGTTTTGTGTGCTTAAGCTTTTGAACGTTAGGTTACAATACAATTGATTGGGAAATGTCGCTAGAATGTAGGCTTGAAGTAAAAATACAGTAGGAAGGTCATTAAATTAGGAACGACTTCTCAAATTGGCATCATAATTATTGTTCAACATTTTTGTGGGTTGTCTTGTGTTTGAAATCGCTTTCAACAATTGTTTTAAGAAAAACAATAACAAAACGATTTTTCTTGCAATTTATAATTGCATTTTCCTTCTCTGAAACAATAAAACTCACTCGCATCTCACAAAAAGTCGCATGGTTCAACCGACCAATGGTACTTTCAGCCCCTCTCTCCCATGACCGGCCGTCCATACCTCACCCCCGCCCGACACTATTCGTTTTACACGTCACATTAAACATGACGCTGCTGCTGACCGTACACAGATATGACGTTGTACAGATATAAGTGTGCGCGTGTTTTTACTGACCGTACCACGATGGTATTTTTCTTGTTAATGTTCTGTTTTGTGGGAGATGCTTAGTTTAATTAAATGTGTTAGTTTTTCTTTTGTTGTTAATTCGTTTTGTAATGGAATAATACTTTATATTTGGTGTGGTGACAAAGTTAATGTAATTAATTTGTCATTATGTTGAGTATATATTATGTCTTTCATTTAATATAATTGTTAACATGGCACCTTTTGCTGGTATACAAGTTCTCTTCCTTGTGTCGTGTTCCTCATTGCTGAGGGTCATGCCCCCCATGAGTTACTTTTCGGGCGATTGTTTTCCATATGGTATATACATCTACAATAAAAAATGGTCCTCGTATCCGTAATTTTTAAATTGTCATATCAGCCGAATCACGTCCACTGCTGGACATAGGCTTCGCCCAAGCAGAGTGGGAGGGGGGGGG
>NDFZ01005330.1:438746-538879 GCA_002192655.3 Mamestra configurata
GGGGGGGGGGGGGGGGGTTGCCATAATCGCCACGCTTGGCAAGCGGGTTGGCGATCGCAGTGTGGCTGTTGCAATGCAGAGAATGCTGCTACCCATTCTCTGGTGAGTTCCTTAGTCGCCTCTTACGACACCCACGGGAAGTTATGGGATGGTGCTATTCTTTCATCGACACCATACTGTATTGTATTTAATTTAAATTTTAAAAAAAGCTTGCACAGTAAAATGGTATCATCAATATATATCAAACTCTTCCGCCACTGAGTGACTGAGTGACTCACAGACAACGCACAGCCGAAACGAAACTACTGGTCATAGAAAGCTGAAATTAGGTATGTAGGTTCCTTGGGGAGTGTAGGGGAGCACTAAGAAAGGATTTTCCGAAATTCCTACGGGAACGGGGAAAACAGGGTTAGCGCGTACAAGTCGTGGGTAAAGCTAGTAACTAATAATTACGTATTATGCAGAACCCATTGGTTGCCACCAGAAACTACTGTAATAACCTTTTTTTTTTTTTTTAATTCTTCATTTTCGTTTTTCATTCTATAATTTAGGTGCTTACTAATTCTTACTTTCTCTTGCCTGTCTACTGTTTCTTGTGCTACACTAACATTGTCAGTGAAAACGTTTAATTGGCCGTCTTTCACTAACTGTCAACTATCTGTATCCTAGCTGTAAGTTTTCTTAAGAAATAAAATAAAATAAAATAGTAACTATATGTAAAATAATAATAAAAATGTTTGTATTAATGCTACTTAAAATACAGTAAATACGCAATACTGAACAGTAATAAGAGGTAACAATTTGTACATACAACGTGTAACAGAATAAACGCAATACCTATTAAGTGGTCATTGTACTCATCATTATGAACAACTTTTACTATGGGACCAACCCCGAAATCGCGAAAAAAAATCAGCTGTTCAGTATTTTTTTTTTTATTTCAGTGTTGGTCCCATAGTTAAAGTTGTTCATAATGATGAGTACAATGACCCCTTAAGAGGTATTGCGTTTATTCTGTTACAGATTGTATAAGGTTAGAAGGTACCCCATAAGTCACGAAAACATCCCAGTATCCTTAGCTCACCCTTATTACTACCGTGTGGTTAAAAGGGACTATTTACTCAACATATACTAATAGCCACTTAATTCTAATAATAAAAGGAAATTTACCCATGTATATATCTAACAAGAAGATTGTGCAATTTAATGTTGTGTCGATTTTTGAGTCGAATTCCTTAACAGCAAAGAAACGTTATGCAGGCTCCGAATATTTCGAAAAAAAAATGTAGTAAGCCAACATGCCACTAATCGAATATTTTCGCGTATAAATAAGTCCAAGTTTAATAAATATTTTAAAAATCCTAAGGCAAGCATCTAGTACTAAGTAGTGTTATTCAATACGTATGTAGTTACCGAATATATTTAAATAAATACAATATTATCAACAGATTTAAATCCAACAACGAACACACAATGTGTATGTAGTTACCGAATATATTTTAATAAATCAAAACACAATATCACCCAATTACAAATCAACAAAATTACACATCCCATTCCGTTTACTCAAACACACAAATTAAATTTCGATTACCTTCCAGTGCATAAAGCTTAGTCCAAATATCTGTACAAGCCCGTTAATGTCAATGCAATCGAGCCCTAACGCGGTACATCCCTTTGTGAATATGCCGCTTTCAATTAGAGAAGGTACAGTTATACCTAGTGTTGTCACCTGCACGGTTTCCCGGGCTTCCATGGGCTTAAATTATACGTTCCGACCGACGATGCACGGGAAATTTTTGTGCCGCTCCATTTTTAATGCGAAGGACTCTTAATTACTGTGGTTTTATTTATTTGTAGGTATTTTGTTAATGTTGGCGTTATAATTAAAAAGCATTTGTATGATATACTTAATTGTGTCACAATGATATTATAAATCTAATTCTTTCATACAAAAAATGTCTTGTATGAAAGTTGAATAAAGAGCTACTGTCCTGTTTTAACCTTAAAATCGTTCCGTAAATCTAGCACTTTACTTTATTCCCAGCCTTTACCCAATATTTCAATACAATGGCAGCACTATGCGTGAAACTTTGATATATTTAATTTTTCACCTGAAAATTGTATTATTCCCTTTGTACGGAATACTGTGGATTAGTCTTAATCACCATCGTATCCAAACGAGTTCGATGGAAAAAGGATTTCTTTATATTTTGGCGAGTGTAATGGACCATGATAAATCCTATCTGTCATTGTACCGTTAATGCATTAAAAAGGATCCAGCGAAGCCTTTATTTCTCTTTGTTACCGCTACTATTCGTAGAAAAGTATTGCAGCACAAAATTAAATAAAGAGTACATAGAATCCATTAACGTTGAAGACAGCTTCGATTTTTTTTTGTATTTTATTTCCTTTTGTATTTTTTTTTAAAGTTTTATTCTATACAATACGAAGCGTAATATTTAGTAACTTAATACTATTATAAAAATGATTTATCGCTATATTTTTAATCCCGTGAATGCACAGCCCTATGCCTGCGTACGTTGACATATTAGATTTTAGTTGAAAATTGAAGCTGTGGGGATATATCGTATGGCTCTGCCCTTGTGTCCTGGGGCTCCATTTGTAATGATTATTTGGTAGACCTGAATACATGGTATTTCATTAGACCGGTTATGTAACAACTTGTTCGATTTTGACGCTACTTAGATACAATGTTGGAATTGACAGGAATATTTGGTTATTTTGTTTGCTTTAACAGTTTGATAATTGAAGTGACTTGTCGTAGTTTTTTGTTTAATATCGTTATCGGCTTATTTAGATATGGTAGGTGATACGCTGGTCCTGCCAGGGTTGCGGAATTTTTCGAAAGAGTCACCGCGGCCCTGAACGCAAAGGGCTTTGGAAGGAACACGGATGGGTTTAGTCAGTAAGAGTCTGACACGCCCTACCGCTCCACCCAGAGCGGAAAAAGTCATTTGATGATTTCCCATCCTTAATAAAAAAAGGGATACGCTGGTGACCTAGCTATTCACAAGTAATGATCACCAACTTTTTCTTGCCATTGTCATTCAACTGCTCATTTTAAGTTTAACATGATCCATCCACAAAATTGAATGCAGTATTTGTTTCAACGAGAAATAAATTCACAAAGCATTCAACGTAGTCTTTGTTTTCCTGATTTATCCACGCCTTTCCGGCACGTTTTAATCAGTCCGAAATGAGAACAAAAGACGATATTATTTATTTACCACCTATATTTGGGAAAGCAGTGAAAATAATTATCAATTTCCCCTTCAAGCATTATGGTTAATAAATTTCTGTGAAGCCAACACCAAGATTTACAATTTCCGCGGGGTAATGTGGGTTGGTGGGGGTAAGAGGGCGCACAGGGGGGTAAGTCCGGACGTGGAGGGCCGGGCTTGCTAATCGGAAAACTTACAGATTCGCACCGCCCCAACAGTTCCTAATAGATTATAGTTAGATTACACTATCTCGCCACTTATGATTTATATGTGACTCGAGGTTGGACAAAAATGTTAATGTAAAGCCCCTATTAATATATCGTTTGGTATGTTCCCGGAAAATGTATAGAAATAGTTGAATAGAGCGCTTGAATTGGTGGCAATGTATGGAGGCCTCGATGAGTGAAACAGCATTGATATTATATTAATTTATTATTTGTGGTAAGAAAATATTTTCGTAGCAACTTTTATTGCGGTTCCGTATTTGTTTTTTCTTTGGTATTGATGAGAAATAATACTTAATTGAATATGTTATCTTAGTCCTACGTGCTTTTATATAATAGTCTGTCATTTTATCTGGCTTTGTGTTTCAGTCAAAGACATCTCAAGCCGAGAAATAGACTAATAACTTGACAACATCCAATCAGCAAAGTTATTCGATTACACATAGGGCCATATTACCCCATGAAACCACGCAATTAAGGCTAAGGGAATTCTTTCCCGAAATTACCATACAAACAACGTGAACGTAACTTTTTATGTTACGTTAAAGGCAGACGCACAATGTCAATTAAACAATCGTTAAGTATATGTATACATAATATGTTTGCTGGTCTACATGTGAATAAGTCATTAGCATAATTATCTCGAGTGTTGGACGAAGTTTGCGAGTGTTGCCATTACCGTGTCACTGTGGAAGTTGAGACAGAAGTACTTTTGGTAGAACAAGGTCACTCACTGGCAGTTTGTACTCAAAATACTGAACCTAATAAACTTTTTTCAAATTTTGGTATTGGTTTAGCCAAATCGGGCCTAGGGTTGCGGGCGGTCAGTGTGGGGACTCTCAACTCTGTCACCTAGTGTTCCCAAAAAAGACAGTGGCACAGAGAACATGAACTGCTGCTATGCACAGTGAGACTCAAATAAGGCTACTTGGCTCTCAGTAAATAATAATTGTCGTATCTCTATAGGGATCCCGCGGAAGTAAAAAAAAATGTGTCACTTTCCAAAAGCTATTAAGTGTGGTCCTTCGGTACATTGACATATGTAGGAGACACTGTGTCGCGACACTGATAATTGTGTCTACGAAGACCTTACTAAAATTAGCAGTATAATGACACCATCTGATGGCGGGATTACGAGACAAATTTGCTTGCAGGATTGCGGGGATATTCTGTTGGATGTGATATATTAAGTAGAAGAAACATATTTTTAGAACGACTAAAGATTAACACATACGCCAAAGATTAAAATATTAAACTGCTTTTCATATGTTTATTTCTCATTTGCATTCAAACCATAACTTCACACCTAAGACTACCTACAGCACTGTCTTTCCTTCTCAAAATTTGACACATTTTTAAAATCCATCTTCAATCCATCATCAATCTTTTTTTAAAATCCATCCAAAGGTTGTCTTTAAAAGATCGCTTTTAGCGATAAGGCCGCCCATTGTGCCACCCCATGTAATGTTTTTCTTCATCTATCTTTTCTGTAACTTATATGGTGAACATAATAAAGAGTATTCTATTCTATTCTATAACTTCAAAGTTTGCTTTTTAATATTTAAAACAATATTTTAAAGTGTTGGGCAGTTCTCATAGTGTCAACCTTCGAGCATCTAAAAACTTACTTCTTCATATCCCTTCTCACCGCACCGGGTTTTTGTACCACCGGGTTTCCTACGCTATTTCTACAATTAAACTCTGGAATATGCTACCCCTTGACATCAAGAAGGCGGAGTCAAAATTTCCCTTTAAGCGTAAAATCCGAAAACACTACTTAAAAGCTTGTCATTCTTAGTCGTTCTTCGTCATGATTACTATGAATTCTCTTAATCGGTATGATTATTATATATCATATTTATTAGTTTATTATTTTAGCATATATATGTATTTTATTTGTATTAGATATATTTTCTGTATATTCTGTCCGAAATGTTAAAATTCAATTTTGAATCTTATTTTTATTTATTGTACACCTACCACGGTATAGTCTTTATAACCCAAAGGTTGACTGGTAGAGAATGCCTTGATGCATTAAGTCCGCCCATGTACCACTATTGTACATAAAGTTTAAATAAATATATATTTTTTTTAATTTTTTAACTAATATTTTACCCACCTGCTTCTAAGTTATTATTGCAAGTAACTTTTCACGATGGCCACTATAAAGTTATTATCTAATTTTCTTTGCATGAACAAAAGTAAGAACATATTAATTAGATCCCTACAATGTTGCATGAATTTATCATGTCCAACCTTTGCGTGCGAACAGCTCTTAAAACTAACGAAATTAAGTCATAATTTAAGTCTAACACTAATGGTATATGTACTCTGTGTGTTTATTTGTGTATGTAAACAACAAATGGCTAGTAACAGCGTTTTATTTTAATTAAAGTAAGCGATTAACTGTGTGGTGATCGTGGCTTTGAATTATATTTGTTACAGCTGATTTTGCAGGGGTGGCCATTATTGCAATAAAAGTAGATTTTAACTCTCATTTCTAATGCTCCAACTGTGAAATAATGAACACAAATGTGTTGATCTTCGGACAATTAAAATGTGAAATTGTTTTATCATGACTTCAATTCATTGAAATGTGATAAATCACGACGATTGTACAAAACAAATTCTTTTAATTTTGAAAGAACGAAGAGAACAATAGACTCATATCTTCCTAACTTGCATAACTTTTGTTATTTTGTTTCTTTTTTTTTGGTATGCGTCATACTTGTCGCAAATATACTCTCTTTCTTTCTTTCTAGAATTCAATTTAAAATCATTAAAATTGATTTTCCAAAGAGACGGACAAAGTAAATTTTTTTTTTTATATCTATGGTCGTTCCTACCCTCAACATTATAATGATTTATTAACTGACATAAAAAAGAGAAGAGCTGTTTCAAATAAAAAAAAAGCCTTAAAATTATTTAAACTGCATTTTTTGCACATGGGCCACCATCTAAACACATGTGCCACCCCTGACATAGCGTGTGTGTCTAACTACTATTCGTTGTCTACTATATTAATAGCCAAGCCGTGATTAATGTCCCTCCATACCGATATCATGCAACAACACAAACTGGCAGCTTTTTGTGTAAAAATACTATGTTTGACGTATGGCGGTCTCGCTACGGTGCCTGTTAATATGTCACGGATGAGTTTCTATGTCGTTTTTATTGTTTTCAGCGGGCTTAGAATTCGCTGTGTAGATTTAGATTTAACGAGGAACGTTGATGAGGTATGGTGAATTAAGTGTAGAGAATAAAGACCAAAAATACAACCGACTTCAGTTTTATTTTTCACTTTTTATTGATATCCCACACCTAACAACACCACGGGAAAGTCACAGGAAAGCGAAATACGCAATTTCGTTTACTTGGATGACATACATATTTGTTCCAGCTATCTTGATTTAAAAACCAAACTACTGAACCAATTTTGATGACGGAGCTATGAGGTAACAAATATACAAAAAAAAAAACACAACGGAATTGAGAACCTCCTCGTTTTTTTGAAGTCGATTGAAAATAGTTTACTAGGTTGGAGACTTGGGTCAAACAAGCATTGGCCTTATACGAAATACTGGTATTCAGCTGCATTAAGTTTTAATATTATAGTAAGGCCACCACAGGCAAGACCGGTTAAGCAGTCGACAACCTCATAATTTGAACTGCAAGACGCCACTCAAAAAAAAAAACAGCTGCATTTGGTTAGAGTAGAAGCCAAACCCAAGCAACCTAGTTAGGAAAATCCTAGGCTGTAAAAGAAAAATGCCTTATTTGCATTCTGATTCCAAATAAATAACTTCTCCTTTTTTTAAACGGCGGCCATATTGAATGTAGTGTTATGTTACTAACTTTATCATTTTCTACTCTTCAAGCTCTTTCATTTGATAACCATATTAAGGGGTTGAGAAAAATTATGTAATTTGCCATCTTGGAGCGGCAGCCATATTAAATTTAGTGTGATTTTACTAACATACGAACTGTGCAAGTTAAATAAAAGCTTGTACAAATGATCACTTTCTAGAAAGATTAACAGCATATATTGGAAAATATTGAGTATTGAGTAAGTTGAAATTACACCTCACCCTTTTGGAAGTCAGTTAATCTTACCAACCTGTAACATTCAACTCTCTTCACACACACACAAACAAAAAGAAACGAGCATTAACTAGTCCGTAAATAATTAAATGTATACAGATAATTACGAAAAATAAATGATAAATTCATTACAGCTAAACGAATAAATGGAATGTTGGCATTAGCCGAATAACTAATTGAGATTTAGCTGAAGTTACACATTTATTTTTGTGAAAATGTATTTGTAAATTCATTTATATTTCTACGTTAATTTGCTAAAAGCATTAAACATTTTATGAATTCATCAATTCATTATCTCTCCATGTATGTACATTGACAATTAATCAGGACTCATTGAAAGCGCATTTATCCATGTTTTATTTTATTTACACAATATTATTTTAGACAGCTTTAACTTAAATAAAACAGTTAAAACATTACATTACGTTTTGTCATTTACAGAAGAATTAGTAACAGCTTAGAGTTGTTTCAGCTACGATATATTCATTTATTTATGACCTTACCTATTTACTTCTGGAGGTATTGGAATAATGCCAATAGCTACCTATTTAAATATTAGAAGAAACGATGTATCTTTAACCCTTAAAACTGTTTACATGCTCACTTAGTTACTATTCCGCACTCAAAGGCCAAATTTAGCCAAATCTTAATACTATTTCGCCATCAATACACCGTCACAATTCTCAATAATATGTCACCGCTGACTTTCTTAGGTAAAGAATAAGTTATATATGTCCTCGATTTACGACGACATTGACTGATGGTCCTCATTCATCCGCGGAGGTATGGACACAGAATAGATAAACGTGCAGAAGACCAACTGCTTACAGCGAGCGAAATCACGACAAGATAAGTGGCACGGGTGAATCGATCGCGGTAAAGCAACGCTTGCTAGTCAGTCCGATGATATGGGATCATCCTTTTCATAAAATTTGGGAGTTCCATGTTCCATGAAAAGGAAGTAAAAATGATCGGCCTAGCTATGATTCGTTGCAAATGGTCAGGTACCTAGACGTCTGATAACCAATCTTAATTATGAGTAAATATGAGTCAGGAAAGAGTCGTACCGACAGCGGGGGTTTCTTTGGGACAGTATACGTATAGTCGCCGTACGTACATATGTGTCTAATAGCTTTTGCCCGCGACTTCGTACGCGCATATCCCGTTTTTTTCCCGTTCCCGTATAGCAAATAATTTTCCATATCCGACCGGTAGTTCCAGAGAGGAGCTGTCTCTCTGTAGTCACCTATCTATTCTGTGTCACAACCTTCGTATCGTTTGAATCAGTTGTATCACTTGTATCGAATACTATCGGATACAGAAGATTTAGTGGCATGTCAAAGTTGTGTAGGTTTTTGTGCGTGACTCACTTTCTGTGGCTGAATGAGAATGTTTGTTTGTGTGGGTGTTTTCGTGCGGAACGATTGGTATTAATGTCTCATTTGATATTTATTAGTTCGTCTCTTAGTAGAAATTGCGAAAGAGTTTGTTAAGGTGTTTTTACCTTCCAGTATGTATACACACGTGCTGTCAAAGTAACATGTACTCACCATTTTGGCACTCCTCATCTAATCGGTCAGTATGTTGCCGGCAATATGTGATAAGGTGCACAATGACCTTGCATCAATAACAGTTTTCTAAGAGAATTTTTCAAAGCATGTTTTAGATGGATTGATAACAGACGTTATGTCAAAAAAGATTTACAATACAAGTAGGATATTATTTAAGGAAATCACAAATGATCTTTCAGTTTTACCCATTACGCGAAAATCGTAAAAACATTAAAAAACAATTTACAGTTTAAAATTTCACTTCTTAAATTCTAATAACCGCTCAGATTACTGCCACCCCTCGCAAGGCACATCTCGTTCACCCCGTATTATCCGAAGCTAAAAAACTGTAAACTTATTCCTTATTCCCCCATTCTCCCTTATTTTTTCTGACAACTCAATTTAGCTGCATAAAATGAGACTGTCAGTGTCAATTTGAGCAACCCTGCTGACGTCACAGGCAATTTTCTAGAGTGGAGAACAGTGGTGCCTAGGTGGGAACACTGGTAACCTAAAATGTTGTCGACCAAAACGTGGAAAGTGTGTGGCTAAGGAGTAGTCCAAGTGAAAATTTATATATTTTTTATTATTTTTAATATGTAAAGTTGTTTGGCTATCGTGTATCGGATCTTCATTACCTTTTTTTAGAATAACAAACTGTATATTACACATGCCAAAGTTTAAATTCCATTGTCACCCATACTTTTTGTAGGGCCATTTAAATACAAATAATCACTTAAAAATTAATTTAAAATACACAGTGCTAAAGTCCATTATTGACAGTAGATTGCAATGTATTGAAATGATCTCGAACATTTATTCAAAAATAGTAAGTAGCATCGAATAACTTAAATGTCTTTATGTCACTATCCCAATTTCTTTGTGTTGGGGGCTCATCATTAATATAAATATGAAGTTTTCTCTATGAGTTTTACTTCATACAGACGTTCCCTCTTCAAACAGTGCGAACAATATACGTCTTAATAACTCAAATTGTTTTGTTTTTGTAGTGTTCAGGATTTAGGTATACTGGACGCAGTTTTTAGTTTTTCTTTTTGTCTCTAATATTCATTATGTTCAATGTCATGCATACCTGTCATTTGCATGGTTACTGAAATGCCGATTTTGAATGTAATTTTATTTGAATTATAAGTGACAGTGCTGTTGGTGTGCTTATTATAAATAAATGAATATTCAACTTCTTCTTTAGTTACATAATGGAATTTGTTGGTAGGAACATTACCGTTCTCAAAGGATTGTTCTTCCAGAACTTAACGCTTGTGGATAAAGTTAATTTATTATTTACCGTCAACTTACGAGTACTTTGTTTTTTTTTTATGGATGGGAGATCATTAAATGACTTCTTCCGCGGGCGGAGCAGAAAGGAGTGTCAGACTCTTACTGACTAAAACCCATCCGTGTTCCTCTTGCGCGGTGACTCTTTCGAACAAATTCCGCAACCCTGGCAGGAACGAGTACCTACAATATATAAAAGACAAGGATGGTTAGCAAAAAAACAAATTAGATTTAATTCTAGCCGAAAAGAAGTAAGCAATTTCTTTTTGCCCTTATATGTATAAAATAAAATAGGCTCTTTCGCGGTACTCCTTTATTACTACGAAAAGTAATGTGCTCTCAAAAAATTCAGGTAGGTTCTCTGTGTATCATCCTGAATTTGATAAAACACCACTGAGAGCTTATTTCGTTTCAGACATTGTTACATCGCTTTAAGAGACTTTTTGGTTTACTTCCAACCTTTTTAAGATGCTAAAATGAGATGCGGTTTTTATTTTAGTCGTCAAGTTTTTAGACGGAACCTATTCTTGTGTTTTATGCTTTAATTTTTGTGCCTACACCTAAAGTAATTTTCTTTGTCATAATTCTTTAGGTTTTCTTCTAGGGGACGTATTTCTTACACCTTTTGAAGTGATAACTTCTTATGGGAGGGTAAACCGCTTCGTAACGTACAGCGTTACGGCGCCTGTCGGTCTGGCTTCCCTTTCTCTCACGCAAACGGCAGCGGTAGGCAGGCTCTTCCTCTCTCACTCTAACCCACAGCGCTAGTCGTATTTGTGACATTTGGCGTACAGGGCACGCGCTTGTTTGTCATGTATGTGAGAATGGCGTTCAAAAGGTTAAAAAATCTAGAAGTCATCACCCCTAACAGACAACGTACCGCCTAAAAAACTGTAGAAGCACGAAAATTTGCACAAGAACTTTATGATGGAGGTAAACACTACGAAAGGATTTTTGAAAATCCATCCCCTAAATTAAGAAAAAATTTAGTTCGTAATTTTTGGCGGCATGTTTATGCTATATAAACTGTAACAATACTCTCAGAATGACAACATTCTCTTTATCAATTTTTCTATAAATTTTGCACATCAAATAGTACCTCTAACACGAAACCCGTGACCTCATCAAAGACTCACCCACAAACACGACGCTACAGGAAAAGTAACAAATCGTCGAACAAGCCATTCTCCATTAATAAGTGCTGGTGGTGGCCGCATCCTGATCCAGGGCAACCGTATTAATCACCGGCGTTATTAACGACACTACACGGGGTAGGTGCAGAAGTAGAGCTTTGAATGGTCCTCGGTTACAAGAATATCGATTTTGATACTAAGTTTACTGTTCCAAAACGAATAATAAATACAAGATTTTCAGGTTTTCATTAAATTTATTTTTTCATCATGCTAATGGCTTTATATTTACATAAATTGACACAAACTAACGAAAACTGCGCAGTTACAATTCGATATCTTCAAAAACCGTTGTTGTCTTAATAGGCTCTCGTTCAAAACAAAACACTTGAATGGTTATTTCATTGATATGCAGTATAAGTACCGGAATTAGAAGGCCAAAATCTAGTTGCAATCTCGTCTCAGCGACGACCAATGTCAAAAACTTCTCAAAAATGTTGGTAAACTGGAAGTTTTTTGAGAGAATGAAATTAGCATTGAAACATTCTTCAAATAGGATTTTCTATAACATTGAGCTTTATTCATATCCTCATACACTTCAATCAAAAATATGTGTTTTCCTCATAATGTTTTAGTGACAGTAAACCTACTGAACTTGCTGTACTGTGACACACACACCACCTATTCGACCGCTCTCTGCTAGGTACAGTTACAATGAGGTTGGGATCTTTGCACGCACATAAATATCCCCTGACACTGCCTAATTAGCAGACGGTGGTGCCGAAGCCTATACGGTAGCTCCAATACTTACAAATATTTCTATACAAGCTGTGCCCATGGCTTCGCTTCCGTCAACCGTTACCTACCCTACTCTATCTACCCTACATACCTACCCTACTCTACCTACTCTACATACCTACCCTACCCTACCTACCCTACCTACCCTACTTTCCTACTCTACCTACCTACCTAACTACCCTACCTACATAAATACATACATACCTACCTTACCCTGCCTATCTACCTATTGTTTTTAAACCTTCCCTGTAATCTGGCGTACAAAACAAAAAAAGAATTAGCCAAATCGGTCAAGCCGTTCACGCGTGATGACCAAGGAAAATAGGGATTAATTTTTATAAATATAGATTATACATATTTTCAGATCACAAATATAAGTAATTTTGTTTTGAAAGGAACACTAGTTTCTTGAGGTCTTAAAAACATAAAATGTCTCATGCAGCAACATCTTGACCTTAACGAAGCAGTATACCTAAAATGTAATTATGGAATATTATCTTAATCAAAATCTAAGGCAATCAGAAAGATGTATAATAATAATATAATAATATCTTGGGAAAATTGACACACGGTAATCCGATCCCAAACTGCAGAGCCTGTGCTATGGCAACTAGACAACTGATAAACGTACTTATATATTTCTGAATATATACATCAGTCATATCAGCCAATTGCCGTCCACTGCTGAATGTAAGCCTCCCCCAAAGATCGAATATATACATATTATAGACAAATTACACCCAGATACAGAACAAATGATCATGCTCATTACACAAAGATTTGTCCTGGATGGGAATCGAACCCACGACTTCCGGTTCAGCAGTCAGGGTCACTAACCACTCGACCAACAGGCCAGTCTGATGAATAGAAGTTACAACTATAAATTTAGAACATTACTAGCCACATTTTTTTTAAATTCCAGACACGTTCTAAGAACTGTTCTGTTTGAACATATTAAAACCACACTCCTTGCAAGGAAAACAATATCTCCAAGTATCTTTAGTTTTCACTTCGAAGAAACTGTCTGCAACAGAATATTAAAAAAAAACATAAAATAAATAGCGGTAACATCTAAAAGCAGTTTTTCTTTCCACCCATTGCTTACGTAATAAAACGCTCTAAAATAATTTGATTCGATGGCTCGACCCAATGAACCGAACAACGAATTGTTTAGTCTTTCAAATGTTAAAATTAATAAATTTTTCGTCATAGTTTTTGTAAGCACAGAGAATGGGTGGAAGCTTCGAGGGGCTGTTTAGTTGTTTATATATCTTGATTACTTTGTTAATGAAAACTTATATAACATTGGCCTTTGTGTACTTGGTCCTTTAATTAAGGACACACCATTTTTGCATTTAACGAACTACATATAATAATAATAATAATAGCCGCCGGTAGCTTGTACCTTGTTCCCGATACCGGTAAAAAAATACAAAAACAAGAAAAAAAAAACAAAAATAGTAGCCCTATTTTTGTTTTTTTTTTCTTGTTTTTGTATTTTTTAAGAAATATTTAAAAATGTAAGAAATAAGTTTTAGGAAATAAATAAACGGAGTAATAATCAACATTTATTTCGGAAGAGATTAGATTCCATATTTATTAGTAACAATATAAACTTATAAACTAGTGTTAGTAAACATTATAATTTGTAAAAGTAACAAACTAAATACTTAAAAAGCTAGACCAATCATCGCGATTTATGTAAAAACAGAGGGTAAAACAGGGTACAGATTTCTTTAATAGATTTTCAACTTTATCGCCGAAGTATTAGGTTCAAGGTTGATTGGGAAAATTTTACAGTTTCGGGTAGCTTAATGTGCTCGCGTCTGTACCTATAAAACCAAATAAATCATTGGCCATCAAACAATTCTCTCTGGTTGGCTCTCTGGTGGTGGTGGTGGTGGTTCTGGACAGTTCTGCCATTGACAGCGGTGTGGATGAATTATTTATTTATTTAATTATTTATTTGGTTAACCAACAATTGTGTGATGTTATGTGTACACAATATTGTTGGTTAACCAAATAAATAATTAAATAAATAAATAATTCATCCACACAGCTGTCAATGGCAAAACTGTCCAGAACACTTGCAGCATTGCCGCGTTGAATGGCAATGCTGATTCTTTGGCCGAGGAAAAGCCCAGCCCTCTGGTCACGTGAACAGTCGTCAAGTTGTTTATTTTCACTCTATTTAAAGCCACTAGGAATTAAAAAAGACCACTACGACGAAGATCTACAAGCTTTTGAGATCTGGTCCTCAGAAGCTGGTCCAGGTCATTCTGCCATCTCCGTCTCATCCTGCCTCAATTTGAGGGACCCATTCGGCCCATTGGGTCGTGTCTTTAGCCTATTGGTAATCTGACATGTGACGAGTCCACTTGGTCCAGCCAGGTTCTATTTCAAGGTGGAAGCTTTCAGCTTGAAAACTATATACAGACACTTTCTAAGAATTCTTTGTTACAAGTAGGTACTCTTCGTTATAAAAATACTAGTACAACACTGAAATTCACTGTATACAATTTATATCTCTCTCCAAAGAATAAACACGCCGTCGCAACCTATTGAAAGAGATTCGCAACAAAAAACAGTTCATTATAAAACTTTTTAAAACATTTTTTATGAAAAGATTATTCAAAGGGACACTCGGAAACCATAAATCTTCAGTTACAGCAATAAAAACGGACACGAAATGATGTATTACAAGAAGTTTGTTTACAAAATATCAACTTGAGTTGGTAATAAGAATATCAAATATGTACATCAAGTTTTTGATACTGTCGAACTTTTTTTAAGGTGGATGCGCCCACGAAATCCTAATTTTCTTACGTTTTTACAATTTGTAGCTCAGTATTCATCAGCCTTAAGACGTCCACTGCTGGACATAGGCCTCCCCCAAGTGTCGCCACAACAACTGGTCCTGTGCGTCTCGCATCCATCGTCTACCCGCGACCCTCACCAAGTCGTCGGACCACCTTGTGGGCGGCCTTCCTACGTCTTCCAGTACGCGGTCACCACTCTAGAACTTTTCGGCCCCATCGACCATCTGTCCTGCGAGCAATGAGCCCTGCCAACTGCCACTGCAGTTTGGCGACCCTTCGGGCTGTGTCGGTAACCTTAGTTCTCTTGCGGATATCATCATTCCTGATTCGATTACGCAAGGAAACTCCGAGCATCTCAGAGAGCATAATGCCAGATGGCAACACAAGGTATACCACCTGACGCTGATTTTCAACTGCAGCCCACGGGTGCCATACCTTTTTTTTTTGTTCTTTAAGGATGGGAAATCATCAAATGACTGGGTGTGTCAGAATCTTACTGACTAAAACCCATTCGTGTTCCTTCTAAAGCCCTTTGCGTTCCAGGGCCGCGGTGACTCTTTCGAACAAATTCCGCAAAACATAGACACACATAAATTATACAAAACTAAAATATTTTGTACAAAAAGCGAATAAAATAAAATGTTGCGACTCTTAATTTTAAAAGAATAATAAAGATATGTATACCTATGTCCTAAAATAAAAAAGAAATATATTAATATATTATTGTATTCCGTCAGCGGGGGCGGGTGATAATAATTCGGTAAACACATACATAATTGTTACAAATATGTTTTTGCCGAAAAATTATAGTAAAGTCATTCATAGTGGAATACCTTGCGATTTCACCTTAAACATGAACTTAAAACTTAAAATAAACTCAATCAATTTACAAAATAAAGTGTTCTTATTTCGATGAAGTGAACTGAAATGGAGTACTTACAGTTTCCTTTTGTAAAGTCATGAAATAAGCACAATGGACTTACTGAAATGAAGGTATTATAATAAAACGAAAATTGTAGAAGATCTTTGAATTTTGAGTTTGAAAACTTAATTATATTGTAGGAAACCTAGAACTTAAATATTTAACTATTTGAATTTTCTCTTTTGTAAAGAAGCTTTTACCAAATGGCTTAGCCCGCCGAAAAATGTCGTATGTGTACGTACTATCGGGATAAAACACATTCCAAGTATGTCCTGCTCATGGTTTAATGATATTTTTTACTACTAACATATTTTCAGTTATTTTTTGGTAAAACTAACACGCTATGGGCGGTCGAAGCCTGAAAATAAACCATTTTTATTTTTTTACCGAGTTTCATTCAAATCCGTTCAGCCGTTGATGAGTAATTTATAAAGAACATCGAGACTCCCACAATCATAATAGATATTAGTTATGCGGGCCATACACGTTCAAGTAATTTGATCAAACAGGCTGGTTTAAACTGTTTGATCAAATAGAAATGCGTAATTTCGTATTATTTCATTCACAACTCACTTAAATAAAAAAATTCACTAACTAAAAATAGTCTAAAATATGGCGTCGAAAAATTCCTCCGCATTGCTGGCCACCGGTAATGTACCCAAAAGGCTGGCAGCATTGCCACGTTGTATGGCAATGCTTATCCTTTGTCCAAGGTAAAAGCCAGCCCTTGGGTCACGCGAAGTGTCAACTAAGCGTCTTGACAGATCTTTAAACAAGTTATGAGCACTCGGACCCCACGACCCGAGAGTTTCAATTTGTATTTAGGTAACCACTATAACAGTATCCAATATTATTTGCCTGCATAAACACGATTTCAATATTCACATACATCGAATAAAGCTCCATCGTCAATATTAAATGTGTTCACTACAAATTGATCATTAATATTCAGGCAACATTGAGCAGTTATTAAAAATGTTGCATTTTTGCTACCAACTCATATTTCTGCAGCACTTTTATTTTAAACATCGGAAATATTAATATTTTGGCCAGATTTTGTTTTGCTTTTAATAGACTTTATTTATTTAATATGTTACTGGTGAGTTTGTTGTGCTACTTCTTCTCAACTAAAACACTAGGATCTGCCAACGGGCGTTTTCGTTTAGCGGTTCCGCACCAAAGGGTACCAACGGAACCCTATTACTAAGCCTACGCTGTCCGTCCATCCGTCCGTCTGTCTGTCAGCGGGCTGTATCTCAAGAACCATAATAGGTAGACAGTTGAAACTTTCACAAAGTGTGTATTTCTGCTGTCGGAACCCTTCGTGTACGACTCGCACTTGGCCAGTTTTTTAAATTTATGTTCAAAAAGTGCTGATTCTTTAGCCTCATTTGAAGAACTGACTAACCAACCACCTTCATATATGTACTTACTTCTTTTTGACTAGCTTAAGACCACCAGTAGTAGGTAATTCATTAGCTATGTCTTGTAAAAATAAAAGCTATGTCAATCCCACTACGAAAAGATGATGACAATGGGCTGGTTTCTGTATTGACTATTTGAAGTTAAGAACGTGTGAAACCCTACTTTAATGCCCAAAATTTGACAGGTTTAAGTGGAATTGACAAATACTCAACTTGAAATTCTTGATTTAGAAATAGGGGCTTAAACGCCTAAAGTTCTGCTCACCCTTTAACCCGAACACATAGGCATAACACTGCACCCTTTTAGGCTACCACCATGAATTATTTAAGTGCAGGCGGGGACCTATTCTGATACAATGTTGATTTACGAGCGCTCGTAAAGTCTCTACTGATAGTAACGTTTAAATGGAGCGATTCCCTTTCCTTTGTTGTTTCATTTCCGATGTCGAGTCGTAAAGATAATCTCAGTTATGAATTGATTGAAGTATCTGAATGAGAATAGGCTGATTGCATGATGTCTGGTGTGGGCTTTAGGTTTTTGGCAAATAAACAAGCGCGGTGGTAGTAAAATTGGGATTGATTTAGATAACTGTGGGTACTTAATTAGTGAGTACATTTTGTATACTCATGTTTATGAAATACGTTACATTTAGTAACGTTATTTACTTAGTTGTCAAACTATCTACAGTGTTATCTTTCCTTCTTTCTTTTAAATCCATCCAAAGGTTGTCTATAAAGGATCATTTTGAGCGATAAGGTCATCCGTTGTGTCACCCTATGTAATGTTTTCGTCACCTGTCTTTACTGTACCTTACCTATATGGTGTACATAATAAAGAGTATTCAATCATCCTGAAGCAATAACAAAAACTGACCATTAAAACGTTAAGAGATATTATTTAAAGTAATCCGCTCAAACCAATTCTCGAAAAAAAAGAAACAGCGACGATTTTAAACCCATTCCCAACAAAGTCGACGGTTTCGAATATCGCCGTCGCGGGTCGTCACACGCGACTTTTACGAGTCGAAGTCGATCGATCCTAACTATTTACGACTTATAAACGCGCCGTAATTCTGACGCTTCACCACTAAACTCACGTTTTACTGTCAATAGATATTAGCTATCGAGTTAGTGTAAAGATTTAATTATGAGAATAGGCATCTCGTTTCTCTTTATGATGTTTTGGCTGTTAAGTATTTGTTTATGTGGAATGAAATTAAATGTCTTGTTATCTTGAGTGTTATTGGGTGTTTCATTGAAATGGATGAACAGAAATCAGTAAAGGAGAGAGACGAAGTATCAAATGAAACTGCAGAAATCACTATAACGGCACAGACCATTAATATTAGAAAGGAGAAAATCAAACATAGAGGTTAGAAAGCCACACTTGGAACAGTTTGTGTATATAATAATTCTTTATTTCTCCTCTTATTCTAGGGTTTTCATATTTGTCTAATAAGCAATGTGAGGAGCTGGTGTCTGAGATAGGCATAAAATGCCTGTATTACAAATCACCAGGTGCCCACCCCACGGAAGAACAGACAACAGTTTTTGTAAATGAACAAAAGCTGCGATACCCACTCTCATCGTCGACTCTTTCGTTCCTTCATATAAACAAACACCTGTACAAAGCACATACAACCAACAAAAATAAAGACGACTAAATAAATGTCAAAGGATGTAAAATTAAACCTAACGAATAGGAAGCTAAAGTGAACACTCACAATCATATTAAACTAAAAGCACCAAAATGCGCAGTCGATAAAGTCGAACACTCAAACAACAATGTAAGACACACTGCCAGACTCTAACCAAATGTTGAAGTCGGAATAAGAGTTCAGCTTAATCTCGAGAGCCAATATTTAAACTGCAGCGAACTTGCGAGCCAATAACCGCTCCTAGATTTAGTTTGCACTTCCTGATAGAACTTTGTATAGAGCGTTTGTGTTCATGAATATGTTTGAAGTAATCATGAGGAGTATAGGTCTTGTTCTTGCGCAAAGTTGTCTGCATTGACCACAGTTTGGAAGTCAAGCTGGTTTGCAGGAAGTCTGTTAAAGTAATTACAATCTGTAGTTTAGAAAATCCATGGATTATTAAATGTAGAATGATGTAGGAGTACATTAATACTAAGAAAGATTCCTTTGCCATCCATTTTTACTTTGTCTACGTGTTGTATTTTTTTCTGTAACATTTACTAGCCGTGTCTCTAATATATTAAAGTCACCTTGAGGCCTCAAGCCACGTTTCATGTTTTTCTAAAGACACCGTCCAAACTCTTATTTATTTCATCATAATTAATAAAAACATAGCCTTATACAGCGCTTTTCTTTCAAATTATTATCTCCGAGAACGGCGGAAAATTTTCCAAAGATTTAATTACCACATTTTTATTAGTAGCTAAAGGCCGCTTCTTGCTATCATTCATAAGTTGTATAATAAAGAAAATTTGGGCCATAAAGCCAAGATACGGGCCGCGGGGGAACACGGCCCCCATTAACCACGATTTTGGCATTGTGGCCAAATTAATATGTGCCAGGGTACGCACAATACAGATAACATGCCATAGATCATATTCGCACAAGATTGTACCATTTATTTTATAAGAGGTTAGAGTGTCGTAAGATGGAATGATTGTCGTAGGACCTTCTTCTTATGAAAATGCTCTAGGTGTTGGTAATTTTTTTTAAATATTTGATCTTTTCTTTGAATGATCATTTACCATTTCCATTTTAAAGAAAATTTTGCCTTATACCGAAGACGGCATTCAACTGGAAAAATCTAGGATGTCGTAGCTACACTAACCTCTCATTTTTTCATAAGCACATTCCCATCTGGCCAAAAACACTTTACTACCTGATTGAAGTTTATGACCGTCAAAACCGTACCTTCCTTTACAAATAAACCTCATTTCAGCCTTACCGTCAAAATTATAACTTCCTACCTCATTTAAATTCTGCTACTCATCAAGCATGACTCCAACGTTACAATTATCAGTAATGCCGTCAACTTCTCCATAGTAATTCTGAGAGGGGATGAAATGTTTACAGCCCGGGTTGATTAAAGACCGCGATGTGTAGGATGCAATTTGAATACATTCAGTCTTTTGTTTAACGATCGTTTTATGTAGGGTAGATGGATATTAATTACGTTAATATACGGGTTCATTGATGGCTATGTGTGACATGTTACTGCCATGGTGAATTATGGGGACATGCTAATTAAAGATGGTACTATTAATACTGGAGTAATTTCAAATAAATATTGATTAAGAGTGGAAAGCCGTTGGTCTCGGCTGTCATTTGTAGATCTTTGGCAGTCGTTACGGATAGTCAGAAGCCAGATAATCTGACACCAGTCTTGCCAAGGAGTACCGTGTTACCCAGTTAATGCGTTGTGGAGGTCTGGTAGGCAGCCGCTCCACGTAAAATACTGGTATTCAGCTGAATCCGATTTGACTGGAAGCCGACCCCAATATAGTTTGGAAAAGGCTAGGCAGATGAGGAAGACTAAATTAAAAACTGTTTTATCCGGCCTTTAGGTAACCCAACTAATTTCAGGTCAGGCAGTTTTTGTTTCTTTCAATACATATTAGTCCTCATAAAGTTCAGTAACTTCCTTGCCATGTTTATTGTTTCATATTATTACATTATTAACAATCCATCATATATTTTTATCCTGTACAAGAGAAAATTATTGCCGTCTTCAATTCTTTTCTTTTTGTTTTAGTATAAAAATTTCCTGTCGGTCACTGGACCGTATAACCTGCGCAGTATAATTACGTTCATCCTCAGGTTGTCTGCCAGAGATCACTAATTGCGATATTACCTCCCGCTGTACATTTTATTATTTTCTCTCTTCTGAATTCCCCTCGTCTTCTATAAATAGAACTATATCAGTATTTTTATTTTCTGCTCTAGCAAGAATTATTTCTCGCTTCAGAAAAACGATAAATTTCTCAATTTGTCCACTAAATTATTGTATCAAGTGAAATATGATAGGTAAACATTTTCATTAGACTTAAGCAAAGCGTTGGCGATGATGTAAGAGTCTGCGTTGCGTCTAGACGACCTATTATTATCTGTTAAGAAAAGGTGACATTAGCTTTGTTTTTATTAAATACTAGTTGCCGCCCGCGGCTCCGCCCGCGTGATTGTCGAAAATTATGCCAAGGGAACATATACCTGGGATAAAAAAGTATCCTGACTATAATCTACCTCTGTGCCAAATTTCATCAAAATCCATTCAGTAGTTTTTACGTGAAAGAGTAACAAACATCCATCCATCCATCCATACAAACTTTCGCGTTTATATTATTAGTAGGATATTGTTCTTGTGGTATCGAAACGTATTAGTTGAAACGGTGGCATTTAGATGACTTCTGTTTTGATGATTACTACTGTGTCTTGGGCTCGAGTTCATTAATTATCGTATGTTAAGCTCATCTTAAATATCTATCAGTATAGTATAGTAACCGTCTTTAAACAAATATATTATTTTTGGTATCGCCATCAATGTTATGTTTCACACACATCATTAACTAACTCTGTTTAACTAAGGCATTACTTGTTCTTAGAGCGGGAATCCATTTGATGGTTTAATAACAATAACCCGAAAATAAAAATGCATAAATTAGCATCAAGTTTCTTCACAATTTCAACAAAATAACAAACAGTTCACTTCACCCAGTTTACCAGTAACCGAACCATTATCCTTTTCATCACTTACAAAGTTACCATTCGTTTCGTCCGTATCAGCTTCGCCCCAAACCTCCTAATAAAATCTCGGGAACTCTAAACCAATAAACGTCAGCACGGAGCGCTCCGTCAGCGACGCATCGAGTGACGTCACGCCGTCAGCCTGCAGTTCGGTTTCAACGTCCCCGTCGGATCAAATTCGAATGCCAATCAGCGTCCCTCGTTTCGCTGACGTGGCATTACGTCACTCTTTCCTGATATAGACGGTCAAAAGCTTCAAGCTTTTGATTTTAGAACGTTACCGGTTCTTTTGACGTTTTGTGGTTTGGTAGTGGTAGGGTGGATTATTTTAAGGAAATTAAAAGAAGCGTTGAAACTCGGTAATCAATATCGGTATTCTCCTAGGGGAATGTTATAAACAGTAATCTTTTGTCCTAATCCTCACTATGCTATCTTTTTCGAAGATACTAGGCGTGATTGACTTTAAAAAATCAGCTGTCACATTTATAATATTACTAAGATTATTTATTTTATTCTAAGATAGCCAGATAGGAAGAAGGATAGATAGCCTAACTTTTTAACTAAAACGCCATAGTTATTATTAATATCTTCTCCATAAGAAAAACCAAAGTAAGATGAAAAAATTAAGCTAATTTTAACTACCGTAAAGGGCGATTCATTTAACGTCCCTCGACACTTTTTCATGGGAAATTTAATAAGCGCCGTGGCATCAATGGGAAGGGAACGCCATAAGACCCGGGATATTCTTCCCGACGCATTACTCAAAAACTGACGTCGTGCTACAAAAATGAATGGGCTTTTGTTTAAGTTTAATATAATTTGTTAATTAACTGTTAAGAGATGGGTAATTATTCGTGAAAAGATAATTGACACTTTGATTGACGTGAATCGGATTTTTCAACTTGCAAAGGCTGTGGAAGTATGTGGTTAAAAAGGTTTTAATAACATTATCAAGATACTTGAACTTGTCTTTGGTTTTATCAATGTACTGAGTCAATCAATAAGTTCTATCAGTACCTTTTCTCGTTAAAAGATTAATAAGGAATGTTTATTCGTACATCAATCACAATTCATACCGAAATAGACTCTTTTAAACTTCTGACGCTCCAACAACTACAAAGATTCATAATCATTTCCCTTGTTACAATATCAAAATATTGTATCATTGGTCGTTACGCAACTACATCACACAAAAAAAGATACCTCAAAAGAAATCACAGAACAAAAATGTATATTTCGCTTCAATAATCAAATATAACGAGTGTTTACTGTTTTCTCAGATATGTATCTCCGTATATAATATCGATGATAGGTACTTAGATGTCGTACACAATACTGGAAATAAGACCCTTGTCGAAACGTCTAAATTACCTACCTAAATTATGTACGAATCTTTAAGAGATAGACAAAGCATTTGTGAACCCTCTGTCGTTTAAGACGAGATTGAGGGAAAATTGTTCTAATTAACACGGATGGCTCAATGAAATTACGAACGTAATGATTACAAAGAAAATTAGTACAATACCTACAAAGGGAAATTCAAATAAAAAGAAATATTCAAATCTTAAATGTCCGCGTTCTCCAAGCGATAATGATTTTCTTGTTAAAATAAGATGGAAATTTTAGCTTTTCCTGATTAACAGAACAAACCTTCCTGAAATATCTTGGAACAATACAATTACGACCGGGAAGATAACAAGAACAATAAAGATGGAAAAGAAACATTGGTAGAATGCCTACAAGAAATCGAAAATCCAAACAATGTAATCAAAATTCTCCGACATTTCGGCGTGTACCTCACATGAGCACACGTCCGTAGCATAGTATACATTCACGCTACATTTTCCGCCTTCCCCCTGCCATCATTCCCTCCTGTATATCGATGGCGTGATTTATTTTTGTTTTCACGTAGTTGAATAAGTCGGAATTATAAGGTTGGGACCGCGTTATGGCCCATAAAACCTATAATGACTCACCCGTGCCGCGCAGTAGGGTAGTATTATTTAAAAAAATACCTGCTGGGTATACTGAAAAAAATATAATTGTTTTTATGTAGGTGTAACGTCGAAATTGCTCGAACTAGTGGCGATTGAGCTTTTAGAAACGACAATATTTGTATTTATATTTATTGATTTATCAAACATATACAAAACTGTTTTTTGTGATAGTATCATGTGGGATGTGTTTCCACTACTAGGAAATGTATGCGTTTCAAAGCTGCTAACAATATGAATATAACTAATGAAGCTTATTGTGCCTTGAACATTTTCTTGGAAAGAAAATAATACGCCGTTAGACTATAACAAACTCTCATTAGCCATTTTAAGTTAGTATTCACAACGTTAAACAAATTATATCTTCATAGCCAAGTTGGAAAAAACCTTCGGTGCTAGTATAATTTGAACTTTTTTGCTCGCCGAGAAAAGTTCTAGGAAAGTATTATTTATTTAGCCAACTGAAATGCTGGACTTGAAGAATTCATTTGTACAGTTAGAGCATTTTCTAGCGTAATGGAATTTAATAAGTCTATGGAAAAAGATAAAAATATTAAAACCTAGCTTCAACATTGTTAGTTCTGGCTTTGATGATATATTAATGAGATTAGACAATGTCGGAATCATTTCATGCATTGTCTGTTGAGCTAGAATACAATTTAATTTAAATAAAAGCATCACAAATAACAATTTGTATTTAACGATGGCAAATAAGGCCCCTTGAACAGTGAACCGTTTGCCGTTTTTCCCGAACGTGACCGAGTGTCAGATGTGTTATCAGTAGACGGAATCTGCCCAATTACAAGCGTCCTAATCTCCTGTTATTTATAATTCACGGTAGAACCACTGAGTATATTGTTAGTAGTCACGTTTTGTGACCCCAGTTTGAATATTACGTAGTACACCTTGTGGTTTAGTCGGAGGGTCTTTATTGTGATAAATTATAGGTATGTTTTTGTATTTTACAAGTCTAGAGAAGTACATAAGTAACTCCAGCAAGCTACACAAAGGAAGATACATTTCCACTTCAGACAGTAAGCTAAGAGCCTTAAAGCCCACTTCCTGCCATAACACACCTACCTATCGTTAAATTGAGATAACTGAGGAACATTTGTGAAAAGGAACGGCAGGTGGCATTCGACAATATCGCTCGGGTGAAACAATGCGAAATCGGGTGCCGAGAGGTACGGTATGTTCACAGGATGGTTTATCAAGGTGTTCGGACCGCTGTCTCGGTTGTAACTTCGCTTTATTGCGTTATCAGGCGATGTTAGTGGTGGTAGGTATAGGGGGTACCACAAGGGGCGATTCTTCGACCAGGTTTATGTTGAATAAATGTTTGATGGCACATTTTCGTGTCGAAATTAATTTATTTGTTTGTTTGTGCTGTTTTGTGAGATTACTCCAAAGTTGGACTTCAAATGTTGAGTTAGACTGAAGGAGTGGTTACTATTATTACTTAATTAAAAAATATTCATTCCGTACCGTTTATTTCTTGTCATGTTCTTGTCTCTTCACTAAAACACACAAAGTATATAATTGTCAAAGGACCAAGAACAACTATCCCTTCAACTGTCCTTTATTCTTGTTTTCCCACGAAATTTGCATAAAAGAGAGAGAGTACGTTTAAAACAGTAGTACAACATTTTACCACACCCAACCCGGGACCAAACACTTGAAGGGGTGTTAGTGGGGATGGGGTGTAAGGCTCAGGGACGTCACGTGTGTCGTTCCACTAATTGAGCGTAAAGTAAACCGCTGTCAATGAAGCGATGCCTTATTATTCCAAACTCGCTTCACCAAATATTATTTGCCACACCTCTGAAGGAATTTCAACTTTATGTCATGCATATACGATTGGGTTTGCACGAGTTTGACAAGGATTATGAAAAGCGTTTTATTATTTTTCATTGAGTATAGTATAAACTTACTTACTGTTACAGTTGTTTCCTTTGACAATTGGTTTCGACTTCAAAAATCAAAGAGCTGCTTCTTGTAAGAATCATTTTAGCAAGATTTTATTCTCTACAAATATAGCAGTTATCAAGTACAAGTACTATTTAGGACATTAATTTTTAATTCAGTAGAATTTCAATCAGACTTTCCAGACATCATTAATTAAGTGCCTACCTACATTACCGAAATTCACCAGGAATTTTCACAACGCATAAGTAATTAAAACCTGCCGTAAATAGGCTCTCGACTGAACGAATTTAATATGTTAATGGTCGCACACTTTGTTTAGTTTAGCCAATTTATTGTTTGTGTGAAAACATACGGCTATTAGTGGGTGGACTTTGACGACTGTACTTTTAACTTATTTATTTGCTCACGTGGATTTTATAATTACTGTCTAAGAGGGTATTATCTTTTTGAGTATTGATTTATTGTCTACTAGCGCCCCGCCTCTGCTTCACATGATGCAAATTAAAAACACAAACCTACTTCGTTAATCACTCTTTCTTTTATTTTTATTATCAGATTTTTGTAAAATCCGTTGCCCATTACGGTTTTGAAGAAGTAAGCGGAGAAAAAATCAAAAGCAAACCTCTGGTTTATACTATTTAGAGATGTTGTATATGTCTGCTAGCTAATTTTCTGACTTGAGGTCAATTTTAGTTTTCCTTCATGAAGACATGTGACTAAAAACTCTAGAGGTTGACAACGATGTAGCACTTCATCTCCTGGTTCCACCAGTAGAGTAGAGTAGGGACTCCATTTTCCGCACTTAGCTCCCATTCGGTCCGTTGTGCCTAGGTGTTCTGGCTAAGTTCGCCCAGCACAGAAGTTTCCTGGGAGCTTCACAGGCTTCGCAGAGCAACGTCACCGTTCCGAGGATTTGTTCACGTTAGGTAGCCACTGCCTCGCATTCCAGTATGACGTGAGCCGCTGTTTCTTCGGTATCAAAGCAGCCCCTGCAGAGGCTGTCCGTGGCGCCTATATTAAAGAGATATTAGTTTATAGGGCAATGGCCCGTAATTATCCCTAGTATTGTTCTGACGTTATTCGTACTTAGGCTGAGTAGTCGTTTTGTTAGTCGCAGATGTAGAGTTGTCTGTTTCCACTGTCTACAACTATCTATTGCTAGATGTGAAGATTATCTTTTATCAAATTTCATCAAACAACCGACTTCTTTTAATCCTACAGCGGCACTAAATAAACTCGTCCGTCCCAACCGCCTGCCAGTACATTTTCAAACTTAGACCGTTAGTCTGATTAATATGCAGGACTAATTAAAAGGCATCGTAGTTAAAGCGAGCACATCGCAACCGAAGGCAACGCCACTTTTCATTTGCGTTTCGCAGAAAACATTCCGGGCTTAGGAAATTTGTAGTGATGGTCGGAATTGGAAATGTCATTACAATGGAATATGTCGGATGTTGAAATTCTTTGTGTCAGTTAGAAATCTTTTGGGAGAGTGTTCGAATGTTTTTGCGGTGAATTTGTATATGTGTTGTGTAGCTATATGTAAGTTTCAATTGTGTTCTTCAATACTTAGATTTTGATAGCCTTGATTGATTCTCATTTTATTGAATATTTTCGCGCTGTGAATTGAAGTCTTATTTTTATTTTTACGTTTTGGTAGAATTGTCTTATAGTAATTATAAGCTAGAGGTTTAACATCATCATAGTTTTAGCATTGACAATAACTATTTATGAGGTAATGGGGAGCTGTAGACTCCAGAGATCCCACAAATTACAACTTTCTGCGTACTACCTGTCAACCTAAATAGGGATATAATTTGTGGAGTTATATAAACATTTTTATTAATATCATCCCCATCAATTTAACCCACAGTTTCACCTACAACCACACAACCAATATCGTTAAGCTTACGTAAATAAACTAGATTCTCGTCTCCTCTCCTCGAGCCCAAAACACAATAATTATGAACATTATCAGACCCTCGTCATCGTCGGTCTACAAGCCTAGTGAAATAATTAAGATGAATCCGCGACTGATACGGCACATGGAGGCTAGCTACTCGTAAATCCACGATTACGTGTCCCGCGCGAACGTTTTAATGAGCCGTACGGAACGCTAGGGCTGCTACCGATGCTGTCAGTGAAGACGCTTACGATACAGGGTGACTATATTTATTGAAATTGAGAAAATATATTTATTATATTATTTAATATTTATTTATTATATGATATTTATTTGACTCAGACACGCAGCAGCATCAATCAGATGTTGAGAATATTGATAATTAATATTATTTAAAAAATACCTGTGTTTTTGTGTGTATTTGTTTAAATGTGTGTTAATAATTATATTGTTAGCAATGTATTACTGTGAATAAACACTTTTTCATTTATTTATTTTTTACCTAAAACTTCTATGTGTTTTGCTGTTGTTAATATAAATATGAAATAGAGTAAAACAGAATAAAATTGCTTTGCCCACTTAATTATTTATTTATCTACTCGATAGATAAATGGAAACACGCAAGTGGGCGCTTCTAATTATAGAATACCTCATCGTTCTTTCTTCTTCTAATCCATAAGGTCCTGAAAAAAGTAGTTCCCCTATATTCATGCGACCATTAATGTGCTGGAATCTTCCATAGTAACAGTTGTTCACATTCTTGACGTTTTTCTGAGAATAAAAGTCACCCTGTGTAAGACTAGATATATGTAAAAGAGGGATGACAGTACAGAGAAGAATAAAAGGGTATTCAGATGACTGTGTGTAAGCAAAGTGGTACTGAAAAGATTTGAAAAGCAGGTACAGATATAGTTGATTTTATAAAGCCCAACAGCCTGCATACCAAATAGCTTTGTTGACTGTACAAATCTAAGTATAGAATACTTTAATTTGCATTTAGTAATCCTGTTATTATGATATTAAAACCGACTCTTCAATTTTATTTATTTGTCTCGATGTAGGTAGATTATTCAAATAATATGAACACAAATTATTCAATGAATACGTTCATTAAAATTGTTAATTGATGTTTACTGTATGGAACTGAAAATATGTTTCTAAATGATTGCTTGCTCCATTTAAATCATTCCTTTCAATTAGTTCAAACTCAAAACCTTGTAATTGACGTCGACCCATGAATAATTAGATTTAGAATTCCGTCTCCATGACATGGAACTCGCTTCTCGTTAAAGCGTATTACATGTAGCAACTTTTGAGTACTTTAAACATTAAAAATTATTCTTTAAAAAGTCTCCGACAGCCCTCCTTCGCTTCCCCTGGAAGGCGATAAGCTAGCGAATTGCCGGCAACTTGAGACAACACCGACATAGATACAACATACATACATACAGACGGGAAGTTTGATAAAATTGCTCTCTCAAAATACCGTCTCTCATTTCGAGCGGCCATGCCCACAGATGCTGACAGATGTTAGAACTTAAAGCTTCCTTGGAACTAGCAAACTAAGGTCTAAAGAGTAGTTTTCTTAAATCTTCTAAATCTTTTCAAATGACAAGTGCCTTTTCAAAAGATTCTCGAAGCAATTTTACCTGTAAACGCTTCTAAAGGATGAAAGGGTCCCCGTGAGCTATGAAAATATTGTACGCTTTGATATCGACGGAGATGCGACGGTGTCCGTTTTAACCGATAAGGATCGGCGGAATCGAGCATATTTATTTATAGAAAAAATAAGTCTATAAAGCTAAGATATAGGTTCTATAAATACATTCGGTCTGTCTTAGCTTCGAAGTCGTCCGGTTCTGAATGGACGCTTACATAACACTCCACCTCACCACACGGCTCCACATCCGATGGATCCTTGCGAACGTTTCCAGGTCAGCGGTCCATCTAATTTTCCACTCGCTGATCACCTGTCGGCTATGATTGTAAGAAAAAATAGAGCATAGATAAGAAATTCACGTGAGATATTTCTTCAATCCGCCTACCTAGATTTCGAAACAGAATTGATCGGGGTTGATACCGACCGATGTATTACGCAACATTTATTCCGAGCCTCAAAAATTCCAAGACAGACAGTATCAAATAAATAACTTTCGAGCGAGAGGTCAAAAACCGGCCAAATTGCTCTGAGCGAACTCCTCAGGCGGTTTCCATCAAGTCTGCCTAAATAAACAATGTCGGCTATATTTTACAGCGGCTAAAAATTCCAACCGCCGAGCAATTCCTCATGCAGATTGGAAAACTTTTCTAATAACCAATTAAGTTATAAGTGATACTCGCAATGTTGTTTAAAATTCATCAGCCTCAAAATTTACATGTTTTAAGGGTAATGTTCCACGCCTTCCTCCGGTATTGTTCTTTCTATAATGAGCTTGTTTTAATTTAATACGAAGCTCTTTTGAATCTGCTGTGTTTATGTTAAAATAGGTCAGTCGTGTTTTAAAAACACTTTTAGAGAGACCGGCGTTAAATCGAGCATCTTGGTTGTCACTTACTACCGCATCATTAAGAGCGGAACATTCATTTTTGCGCCCATTTATATTCACCCTACATTGAAAACAGGCGTCACTTAACATTTTATTTCCGATTCTTGCGAAAATCCTTCAAAAAGCATCAACATTTCGAGAATGCAGAGTGCAGAGATTATTCAGCATCACCGGGTTTTGCAATACGAGTGGATTATTTGGAGAGGCCAAATCTACTCATATTAAACGGGGCCGTGGTCGTAAAAAATAAATAGCGTGCAATAACACGAGGGTAGGATGGCACCAGTAATCCATGAAATATAGCTAGATGACATTCTATACGTATAGCGATATGACATAATTCGGAATCACTCGACGCTCAAATGGTCTGACAGGAAATCGATAAAGCAAAGGTTGTGGCTTGTGCCTGTGTGCGAGTGTATTGGAAATCTGTCCATTCAGACGTATAAATTGGATAATTTCTACTTGTACACGTACGTTATGTGCTTGAGTGATGGGTTTAACTGGTAATCATAATGATTTATTACGTTATGAACTGTAACTGGAAAAGAAAACATTTCTTGCTTGGGTTTTGAATACTTTGTTGACTCATAGTCAGAGGTCGGAATTAGGTAGAGTTATTTATGTACTTACACTGATTTCATACAGCGAAAGAATAGAGTGGATATGCCTCAAATCCTGAGATTAATTTTAAAGAGCAAAAAATTAAACCACTGCACGCGCGACGTTGCCAAATTTACATCAACGACATCGGATGTCCGAAGTTGCAAAATTCCAATGCTATCAAATTTAATGCGAAAAAAGTATTCCATATGTTCATTTGACAATTTATCGAGAGTTTACAATCTCTCAAGTTATTTTATAATCTTACGGAGTTTGCCATTTTCCGGTGACAGATACATACCTCATCATAAGTCTTAAGTTTTTTTTTTCTGATAGGCACTAGCTCCATCTTTCATCATCGGTCTATAGCAGTCCATTTCTGAACGTGGGATTCTAAAATTTCCCATACTGAACTCTATATACAGCCTCTCTTATCAATCCATACAATTAAATACAAGTACATTATGCAGGTACTTTTTTATAAATTCCCTCTATCAACGCATACTGCTTCTGATTTTTAAATATTATCCCCACATTTTTCACAAAAAATCACAGACGTTCATATCCATCATCCGCAAACAATTTCCACGGCCATTTCTCTCCATCCATAATTTAATCATTCGCGAAAGCAGCGAAAATTTAAAATCTCCCCCAAAAGCATTTAACATTTGGACTGCAAAATAAGGACAGCACTGCACCGTCCGCTGACTTGTCGGAGATTTATGATCAGATATATCATCTCAGGCCTTCCCTGCCCTGGCTGTAATGCCTAAGGGTGGCCTCCACGCGGCTTTGAAAAAAATTAAAAAAGAAAACGTGATTTTGGGTGGCTCTTGCTTTGACGCAAGAGAGCAGTACCTTTCTCATTGATGATTTTAGTTTCGGTCGGGTAGTTGAATAAGTAAATTAGGGTGCCATTCAACACTTGTGTAATCAAACGTTATTTCAGCAGCGAAATTAGAATCGTCAAGTAATAACTAATAGCCCTCAATCTATTTTGATTACCGCGTCATTACGTAACTCATTATCCGCTTCATTTCTCCCCAAAAATACATCAGCACAAACAGCTAATGGTAACGTTCCGAAATTATACTAACCCTTAACCGTACTGAAAATAACCTGAATTATTCAACATTAGGGCTATTAATTCTAAACTCGCGAAGAAACTCAGCAACTCCCATTTAAGTACTTAGTACCTATAAACCCATGAGCACAATGAGAGAAAAACAAAAGACGGAAAATTCATCGACTACCCTGCAGTGTTGGGAGTTGCCCAAACTTATTCGTACATAATCCTCATTTTTTTTCCGCGGGTCGGTCCCCGGTGTATAGGGCTCTAGAAAAAGCCATTTTCTTAAGAGCCTCACAAAAAAACTGCTATGTGCAGAGTCTGAGGCGGCGCGGGGGCGAATAAACACATGCCATGTTGAGCTGGCTAAAGTTTATAAATGTTTTGTGTCGCGTCATTAAGTATTTATTGATAAAAGTCGGTGGAATATTGTGCTGCGTCTATATCCTTTTTGATCCCCGGAAGCGATGAAATAATAGGCTCGTTACTTCAGTAACATTATCATTTGAAGAAACGAGACTGTGAGTTCGATAAAATATTTTTGCATTGCATTATAGCCGTCTTTATTGTGTAACCTTATTAGAATATTAAGTTAAAGCAAATGCTTTTGCTAAATACTGACTACAATACGCACTAGGTATGCATCAATAATTAAAATTATGACTGATGATGTTTCACATTTCAAAGTTACAGCTGTCATTGCTAACAAGTGGAACAGAGAGGTATTTGCAATAACTCCTTGGTACTAAGACCCAAACTGCTTCAACCCTAGTTATGACTAGCTAACGCTAAACGTCAAAGGCCTAAGTTAATAAATCAGTTCCTAGTGATTAATGTGTTTCGACTGGCACATTATGTGCGTCTAATTAGCCAATAGTTTCTTGTTATTGATACTATTAATCTCTTTGGGAACTGTTCGTCCGACGTGCTCGGCTAATATGGGAAGAAGTTTAACAGTAAATTACTATTTGTTTCTGTTGATGGGTAATTGGAACAGTTTCTTTGGTGTTTGGCAAAAGTACTGAAATTAGTAACATTCTGGAACTGCAGAGTTTTGTGTGCGAACCATTCTGAAATTGCAGAGTTAGGTTATTTGCTTGCAACGTAAAGACTTTACTGCGAAGGAAATCGTCTTCCTATGAATTAATAATGTTCTGTAGAATTTTATAGTAACCAAACTTTACTATCAGTTCTCAGCCATTCTGAACCTGCAGAATTTAAACCCCCCTATTCTCTTGTTGCAGAGTTTGGAAGAACGAGAGAAGAGACATGTTAGTCACAAGGAGCAATTAGCGCGGGAACAGCGCTACCTACAGCGGCGGTTGAATCAGCTGAGCGATGCCCCCAGAGACTCCAGACTATCGGAGAGTTCGATGACCCACACGCACTCAACTAGAGCGGATTCGCTCTCGTCGCTAGAATCGTCATCGTCCGGAGTGTCCACGGCGGAGCGGTCGCCCTCGTCAGTCTCTGAAAGTGGTGAGTTTTTCCATTCTTATTCTGCGGAGTTTTTTTATTACCGGGCAAGCGATATAGGCGGAGGCCTAGCGGGAGATTATGTAAAATGGCCGTAAATTAAAGCCTATTTAAACGTGGTTAACGCAACATTCGAATTATCCAGTGTATAAATACCTAGTATGATTATTTTTATAATACGTTATTCTTTTTGAGAAGGTCTAAAGACCAAAAGGTTACAGGAAGAAGAAGTTGAAGGCAATTAGACTTTCTATAACGCATCTAAGAATTATTAGTTTTCTATAATGAGTCCCTGTTACACCATTTGTTGGGTAAGTCAAGAAATAAATATGAGAAAATTCATAATGGTTGTCCCTTCGACTAATAAAGTCATCACCATGTTTTATGACACAACAGAACTTTAGAAAAATGGTCTAATTGATGGTTCTAATGCCACGTAAAAGTAAAATAAAATATTAATGATGTGCCTGATAACTACTGTTGTGCACAATAAAAGCGAGTATTTTATGAGCCCAGTTACGCTATTACCTGCTCCTTAGCCGTATGCCGACTTATGCAAGACAATAAAATGATTTTATCTTTTAATAATAATAATAAATTATTTATTGAGAGCAACGATGACTCATATAGTGTTAGTAACAATAAATAAACTTATAACTATGTTAGTGACACAACAATAATTAGAAAAACACACAACAAATAAAAATAAATATTTAGAAATAGGTTATTCGTTTAGCTGAAATGGTTGAATGTGGTTTGAGACGAATAGTTTTCAATTTTAAGTAAACCTTTAATATAATCATATTAGTTCTAATCTATACGAATATAATAAAGCTAGATTTTGTTTGTTTGTTTTAACGCGCTAATCTCTGAAACTACCAGTAGGATTTGGAAAAATCTTTTTGGATAAATGATAGCCACATTCATGAGGAAGGCTATACGGGAACGGGAAAAACAGGATGTGCGCGTACGATGTCGCGGGCAAAAGGTAGTGTTTTAATATGAATGACGTCATTTTACAATAGTTAACGTTTGCTACCAAATGACTGAGTAATTTACTTATCAAAAATTGACAGTAGTATACAAGACCACTTAAATCACCTAAATTTTAAAAGCAATTATATTTTTTTTCATATTCCTATTGCAAACTGAAAATATAATGTTTTTAAATCAAAATATCCGCACAATTGTAAAATGATTTAAAACACGAGCAATCATGAATTAAGTTTTTTTTCCATACAATATTTTATAAAGACCAGTAATCCTCAACTTTCTAGAAGCTCCTTTAAAAAAAACCTTATTATTAAAAAACAGCTAAGCACAATAAACAGATGACAATAAGCAACACTGCCGAAACGCCTGCAATTATTACTGGAAAACAAAAGAGCCGGGTTTTTGGAAAATTAAAAACGGAGGTAGGAAACAAAGCAGATTACTACGCTGAGGTACTAATGAAAAACGGGTAAATCTACGCTGTGTCGCAATACAGTTACTTGACAGGCGTTGTAGGTATGTCACAATAACTATCGATGTTTGTCATTTGATGCATCGATGTTCTTAGATTGATACAATATTTTGATATCGATATAATGAGTTATCAAAAACCAATAAAAAATCGATTTAGACTTTTAAAAACCTCTTTAGATAGATATATGTATCGTTTTTTGTTTTGGTTGGGAAATCATCAAATGTCTCCTCTCTGTGAGGAGCGGAAGGGAGTGTCAGACTCTTACTGACTAAAACCCACCCGTGTTCCTCCAAATGCCCTTTGCATTCCAGGGTCGCCGTAACTCTTTTGAACAATATGGGACTAGTATGAAAAATCTAAATGAATGAATACTACTTATTTGATAGATGATATTAACATTACGATTTGTGAAAAAATACATAAAAAATATCAAAAAACAGAGAAGTTAAACACTTTTGAAGTAGTCCTCTATCCTTGTCACAATGGCATTTGTACTGGATTACTTCAATTCAATATGTCAGGACTTTTGAGTGACGTCACCCGCAATTAGTGCTTGCCAAACTTTGGCATTAAAGTAAGATTTGATATGTTTTAACTTCAAATTCTCAAGTCAGAATCATTGTTAGATTTATCAAAAGTCACCCCGAGCCCAAAAGCCTTTGTTTAAAAAACACAGCACCAACTAGGCTTGTCCATAAAATATCGAGAATTTTCGAAAGATTATGAAAGCTAAATTAAAAAATATCGATACTAAAGTATCGATACGTGATTTTTCAACGTCACATCCGCCATCTCTAAGCGCTGAATACCGCTGGATGCTGCTGAAAGTGCTGAAAGCCGCCGTGCATCGCTGAATGGAACTACGAGTTATGTAAGGAGCTTAGGACCAAAACTATAGAACTTGTTGACTGGTTTGGTTGTTCGTCTAATTAGGGAATTTAAGTGGGAATTACTGAGTTTATTTATGATACGTGAATGTGGAAATGCTCCACCATAAATATTGTTTATGTATTCAATTATTTTATGCACACAAAATTTAAAGAAAAATAAATAATCAAAATTCAAAGTATTTTATTTTACTTAGGCCTTCTAAAACGTCAGAAGCGGCTCGAATTGGTCGTTGCCAATGGAGATGACAGACTTTATGCCAAGGGCTTTCAACCTTAGGGTGATGACGTGACACATAGTGATGATATGTGTGTGTGATATGAAGAACCCAAACAGGCTTTTAAGCCAACCCAAGATTTTTCTTGAAACTTTTCAATTTAAATTTAATACAAAGTTATTGCCAGTTCTAATGTTTAAAAGACTTGAATAAAGCTCAAGGTAGCTCAACCTTAAAAGGGATCCCTGACGTTTTGTATTTCCACTCAAAAAAATAATCTTATTTAGAAGTCAAATTCGTGCCGAGACAAACCATTCGTGTAAAAAAATAAATCCTTCGTTTTTCCAATTCAGCCTAGTGTGCTTTCGAAAAATTCTCAATAAGACTACAAAGTCCAAATCGCGGCTGTACGCACCATTGGCAAATAAATCTCGCATCATCTCTATTTTTCTACATTATAATGACTTCCTTCACCCCACTTCCCAGCCCTTAAAGCCAGCCTATACTTATTGTTACCTTTTATTTATGCATTAACTTAAGCAATATAGCTGTCTCCACCACACTTATTCCTGAGACAGGGAACCCAACATAAATTCGTAATCCATTGTCATTCGGCCATCTTAAAAAGTTCCCTAGTCTTCGTGAGGCAGGCCTTTATTACGTTTTTATTCGTATCGAATTGATATGGTAAATAAACGGGGTTTATTTGTCGTGTAAATAGTCATTTGTAGTTTATTAATCGTTTCATTATGTTTTGACGATGTTGTACATCTGTTTTGGAGGTTAAAATGAAGTTTTGTATGTCGTGTACGAAACCAATACTAAAGTAAATTCTAGGACAAACAGTGTCTTTTAATTCTTTGGAAATCTTTCGAGGGGCAAATAATGATAAAGATGTCAGTATTCAAATTTCCAGCTACTACAATGTCTAAAACCTAGGCGACATAACGTATCATATTAGAAACTAAAACCAAAATCATGGTAGCTTAGGATACAAAGTGTCAAAGCGTAGCGTAGGCTTCGTAGCGCATCTGCTACAGCGCGTAGCAAAGTCGTAGCCAGTGCTACGAAGCGTAGCATCGTATTGTAACGTACAATTTTTAGTACGATATATTTTTATTGGTTTCGATTGGTATACTACGGTTGCTTATTTTACAATTTACTCATAAAGTAAGTATTTTGAAATTCCCTCAGTTACAACAACAAAGCTGTCCTAAGTATACTGGTCCTTCCACACCTAATATCAGCCTAAAACGACACTTCCTATGACTAAACCCAATTTCATCCCCATCGGAGTATTTCAATAGATGAGAATGAGTCGGTTCTAAACCAATTTTTTCTTAACAGCCTTGTAACCCTTACAACCCCTTAATTAAAACATCGTGATGAAAACACGCACCCATTTAATGATTTCCGATACCGACAAATGTGATTTTGCGATCACATAATTAACTCTGCCTGTGATGGAACTATAGATCCCAATTTATCAAACAAACTTTAACCCAAAATCCCAGAACATAAGGTTGAAAATCCCTTGTTGGATTTGACCGGGCAGCTACGCTAATTAAGGGCTTGCGCACACTGCCGACGGCGAGACTCAATCGCATTACGGTAATCGTATATGTGAAGTGACGCGAAGCGACCGTTTGGACATATATTGCGTTACGCGGCTATATGCACCCTAAACTAGACAATTTGGTCGCAAAAAAATGTTAGGGGATAATTTTTTGCATGTGATTTGTATATAAAAAGGGTCGATTTTATTTTACGGTTGGAATTTTATAAATTTAATGGATTTTATAGCAATAATCATGACATTAGCGGACAGTAGAGTCACTTTTTTAATGTAATATTAATAGTCAGTAATAGTAGTAAGTGCCGTTTAATGGCCTAATTGAAATAAACGTTTTGACTTTGACTTTGACTGTGACAGCATACACACACACACTATGATATCTTCTGCTTACTTGGCTAATCTCTGTTGAGGGTGGTCACCGTGTCCGAAGTTCATTCGGAACCCCACCGTGTCCGAAGTTCATTCGGAACCATTATAAGAAATCAAACCATGGCACCTGACATGTATCCAATTCTTATTTCTTGGGCTTATTTATTGCAATAGCTTGGGCATTAAGTCCACCTTTATACCCATGGGTATGAAGACTAAACAAACAAATACGATAAACAAAACGGCTATACACCTGGGCATAGGTGCACATTCAATGTGCGCACAGCTAAGGAGTGCATGAGTCTGTGTTTCCTGATAGCTACAACCTGGGAGTCTTTAAATATAGAATGAATAGGTTACTTCTAGACAAGCGTGCTCCATCTTCGACCACATCATCGCTTACCATCAGGTGAGATAGTGGTCAAACGCGTTCCTATCAAAAGTAAAAAATAACCAAGCAGTACACATGATTTAAGCAATATGAAACTGCTCCCCAATTTTTATTTCTCCCAAATGACCTCATTCCCCTGACATATCCAGCCATCAATGCCGAATTTAAATCGCGCTTTAAATTCACTCACGATAAATTAAAAAATACTTACACCAGCATACATCGAGCGCGAACGATTTATAAATATGTTTGTATGTGTTTGTATGAGTGTGTATGTGTGTATGAAGTGTTGTTTGTTTGTGCTTCGAGAGCACGGGACCTAAGACTCGAGTACTCGACGAGCGCGTATGGAAGTGGCCCAGTTTTAAATTAAAGAAAATTATGAGTTAGAAACAATTGACAGTTTTAGGTTTCCGTACATCCGAATAATAATCACTCGTGTGTCTTTCTCAGGCAAAAAATATACGAGTGTGCAGACCTATCCCTCAGTCCATCTGTCACAGCCACTTGCTCCAAATTAACTGGACCGATTTACTTGAGCTTTGGTACAGATACGTGATTGTGTGATAAATAATCTTTAAATATGGGGAAAATAATAATAATAATACTAATTTATTTCAGAACATAATTCCATATAAAATTATTAGTAAGGCTTAAAAACTATGTTAGTAGTACTTTAAAACTACATACTTATTAACTTATCTTACATGAAATAGGACAGCACCTGAATTATGCAACTTATTCCAGTGCCACACAATAGGACACTCCACCTTTTCTGCTCTGGTGTTTAGAAGGCCATTGGGGCTGCCCCGCATACGACACATCAGGGAGGCCACTCTCTTGCGCCTTAGCCCTAAAGCAGTCGGTGTTGACGACGCACTACAGTATCGCAGCAACCCCATCAGCATCCTAAACCCATTATTGTAGAGGACATAAAAAAAAAAGTAAAAAGTTTTTCAAACCGTAAATTCAACATTTTTACACAATCGACTGCGAAATACACATTTAAATCAACCCATTATCACCTAACAAGCGAGCTTAAATCAAACATTATTTATTATTTAAAACTGCGATCCTCAGCAGGTAACGAACGAAAGTCTATTCATTACCAAAGTTTACGAATTAAAAGCGGTAAACATTTTGAATTATGTGCTCTCCCGTCGTTATAAAGCAACGGTGAATTACGCTAAATTACGATGAAATCCGCTGAATAACGCGAAATCCGGTGAATAACACAAAATCCGTTGAATATCGCGAAATCCGGTAATGGTTGAATGAATGTTTGTAGTTTGAGGGGTTTTAATTTTATGTATGGTTGAGCTTCGCTGAAAAGGTAGTGTTTTTGTTTTGTATTGAAATTCAGGGTATTTTGTAATTAGGTTTATTTAGGTTAGTTAGGAATTGCTGATTCATATGTTTTATAACACCGTACACTACTTCTGGTCATTGACTCCTTTGTTTCTTCTAAAACTCAACCAGCCTATCGATTCTGTAAACATGTCGAAGCTGTCAATCCATATAATCAAGATGTCACGTGATGACGAACTGAGCTGTCATTCCATCTTGATTATATGGATTGACAGCTCACCTCGTGATCACTTCACCTAAGCCTTCACTTCGACATGTTTACAGAATGGACCGGCAGTTCTATCCTTTTACGCCACAAAATGTAGAAACTATGACACTTGCTTAGAAGAAAAAATATTTCTTGATCATTATTTGCATCCATACTCCAAAAAAACATATGCAAATTGATATAATTCAGTACCCAAAGACAATCAATGAATTAAAAACTACGTCCACAAGACTATTCAGACCAGGAGTCAGTTCCAGTCAGCGACATCGGCATCCATGTCGCACGGAGCGTCATTAGCGCGGGTGATTTACGAGAGGCGCGCGGCTTATCGCTCCCTCTCTCGCTCGCACCTCGCCGCTTATTAATTACACATAGTGAACAGGCCTGAAGGACCAGCGTGTCAGTATCAGCAAATATGGTCCTACCAAGAAGGATAGTTATACCTGTAGTGCTATTCTAAAAAAATAATCAGTGGGATTAACAGAATAGGTCGGCTGTAAACGCTTCACCCGTGAAAACTAAGGTGGAGTAAGCTTAACAGTAACTGTCATTCCATCTTGATTGCTTGGAGGTTTACAGAATCGCACTTCAGAATAGACCGGCTGAAATGGTACTGTACTGAATGACATGATAGCAATCCTAAACTTACCCAAAATTACTAAGTTACCATAGCATTAAATCCCACTCAAAAATCACCGAGCAAAAAAATAAATACATAATCCTTTAAGCAAAAGAACGAATAAATCATAAAACACGAAAACTCTAAAATCGTGGAAGACAGCCACGAAAAATGGTTCGTCTACCGAAAAATATCGCCCCTTATCATCATTTAAGAAAAAATGCCCGGATTATCCGTACCTAAGGCGAAATTATCAGAAGTCTGTCTTGCCGATAGAGGGCCAGCAAAAAAATTACAGCAATATCTCAAACAAAGAGCAACA
Source organism: Mamestra configurata (assembly GCA_002192655.3). NCBI lineage: Eukaryota > Metazoa > Arthropoda > Insecta > Lepidoptera > Noctuidae > Mamestra > Mamestra configurata. The sequence goes on from NDFZ01005330.1 coordinate 479,917, forward strand.
TACATCATCACTATGCGAATATCGACGATAGAAGGAAACGCAACTATACACCTTCAAACACACGAAAAAGAGACAAACAAGGAAGACCGTAAACGGAAAATTGGTTTATTTCCGTTTTTATGAACACGATATAACATATACAGTAAAACTAGGAAGCCCTTTCCTTGTTTTGAATAAACAAATTCAACATATTTATGGTATTCTGTGCACTTTAATTACAAGTGATTCACGTTATAGTCACCATCTTGGATATTTGTATACTCACACTGAATTATTAAACAGGGCTCAAAATATACAATATTCATATATCATCCCATCCCGTGTCAAAGTCCAAACATAATTGATACTGATTTTTCAGTTTAGGTAGAATCTATTTTATTCGAAATTCTGGGAAACAACCTTCGTTCGGCTGTGATCCTACTTATTGGATTTCTTTTATTGAACTTAACCGACAGGTAGTCGAAATGTAAAGGAGTATTCAATTATGTATGGACCTTCCTCTTGGATATTTTGAGAAAGGGACAAGTTATATAACCGTCAACGTCTTTGTCAAAGAATTACATTACAATACCTTTTGTTGCATACTTAAGGAAATACAAAGAGAAATAGAACTTAAGAAGGCCAATTCTCGGTCTTTTAAATACGTTCCAATTCAAGGCACAGCGACAATGAATGTCAAAACGCAGGGAAATTAGAGGTGAATGCTAACGCTCCTTAAAAAGCCTGCCCCTAAGGTAGACAGCATTTGAAAAGAACGAACCACCTTTCTTAAACCATTAACCTACCTTTCTTTAAGTTAAAGAAAAACACAACTACCCCCCGATACACATCACCCGATAACTTCCAAAACAGAGGCAAGTTTCACACTTTGCGTGTCCAAATATCATGTAGCCTGCTCGAAGCACCCTTACTCTGATAAGCCTTCCGTGTTCCGGTATTATCAGTGGCCGAGGGTAGACGGGAGGCGCTCGTTCGCTAATTACCGCAACTATCCAACTTTAATTAGGTCGCAACACACTTGTTTATGTTGCGGGTAGTTCTGGGACACTTCGTATGCACTGCCAATTTGATGTGTGGATAGAGGGTAGATGGGGATTTTTTGAGAAAAGAAAATGGACAGTCGTCTTTTGTTTTATGAATTAAAGTGTACTGTAAATGAAAGATAAAACTGGAGAATATTATTGTAAATAATACGTTTTTATTATGCACACCATATAAGTTACAGAAAAGATAGATGAAGAAAACATTACATAGGGTGACACAAAGGGCAGCCTTATCGCTAAAAGCGATCTTTTTACATCAATTTGAAAAATAACGGATTACGTGCATAAAGTTCAAAAAACAATAAAATAGAAAAGAATTTACATGGATGATGGTACGAAAATTAATACACTATTGGCGCCCATTCGGGACTAAACCAGAATCCAAAAATAACTCGAATCTGCATCCTAAACTATGAGTAATACAGTAGGAATCTAGTTAAGATAATGGTTGGTATCTCCACGGAGTATAAAAAGATACACGACTTAGGGACACATAATGTGATGTAATCACGGCACGGTGTTAATTCTGCTGAGATGAAAATGTTAGCGGGTGAAATCTATTTTGTAGCGTTATCTTAGGTAGGGCTTTTATTAAGATAGATGAAACTTGGTACTGGATTATTATGCTTGGATATAATCTTGATTGGGTTAGGGTATATGTTATGGCGTGGACATATTGTTTGGGGTTAATAGGATAAGTCCAAGCCTTATTCATAAAAAAGTGTAACCACATGCAAGCTTAATTTAAATACTAACAGACTATTTATTATTATCTATAGGGAATGATGAATGATGAATTTAGAATCCGCTTTAATTTTTTTTAATGAATGAATGAACATGATTTTTTGTTGCTGCTTTCAGTCTAACGTCTGCGTAGAAATATATTCCGCCTAGAAATAGAATGTACGTAGTAATTTTACTATATTCTATTTCTAAAGCCTAAATTCTGCCCCCATTGTACATAAAATAGACTACATCAACATGATTCAATTACTACCTACCTTACTTTGCACAACAAACCTGAATATCCGTTATTAGCAATTCAAGTACGACAATTAATGAACTAAGTTCGAATTGTCGGAAAACTAATTTAAGAGAAAGGGCAAACTGTAATATTAACGTTCTAAGAAATCAGTATACAATTCAGGGGCCAAATTAACTAAATTGGATAGTACGATTTTCTGAATGTTTTAGTACCACTTGTCCTAAGATTCGTAACCTGCTCTATAAGATCTAATTCGCCCTTCAATTTGAATAGAATCCAATTTTCTTACGCGTCAAATGTCTCATAAGATCCTAATTTTGCGAAAATAGCTTTCTGTATTTTTTCTCGCAACAACCGGGTGTTTTGTTAGAAATTGTAAAGGCTTTTTTGATATAACGGAGACGTATTCATAAGCATCGTTTATTTTGAACGAGCAGAGATAATGTGAATGTTATGTGATCACTGATACGGAACGTTTTGTTCGCAAAATGTTGACGAAGTAAATAATATGAAAACCAACATACCGAATGAGCAAATTCCCGATTAATTAAAAATGTATTCAACCGTTAATGGCGCCCAGCGTAGGATTTCAAACTCAAAAAGATTGCTATTAATTATTAATTAAAATTGTATTATTCAACTCCCTTTTTTTCAATGATCCTTTCTCACACTCGTCAGTCTGTATCAACCGGCGAGTTAAACTCCCTACTCGAAAATCTTCCGATAAATTCCCGAAGCAAAACAAATAAATAACTTAAAGTTGCGGAGGTGCAAACGCCAGGGTCTGTGACGTCACCGTTGAATTTATGTGCCGAGACAAACAATCAGTAAATTATCGGCAGGAGATTTATTGGCGCTCTCGAAGGGGACAGGTGTCTTAGTCTCGTATAATATAGCTATAAATAATTCATTCATTATACATGTTCTATTCGGCGCTGAAATGTTAGATGGGGCCTATTAATTTTGATTGAAACTTGATTTTCTTATGATTTTTCTTTTCCATGTTTGCTTCGTTAAAAGTTGCTCCTAAAGTTGAATTGGTAGAATCGCACTAAATATAAACCAACCCCCAGCTGCAGTTTAGTACAATCTAGGTTCAGATTCTAGATTCGTTTGTTTTAGCCCGAGAAAACAAATCAATGTAAAGCAAATTACACAAGAAATAGACTTGTATAGCAGCTGAACCAAAGCTTGATCCATCAATAGAGCCTCTCAAAATAACCCTGCACTAATACCCTGTACCAAATAAATACCAAAGCAATGCTTTACACACAATACCTAAATACCAAACACTATTAAGTATTCATGAAGACATCAACTAATAGATTAACAGACTTGGGATGGAGTTTAATGGCTGTGTCTAAGTGCGTATGTTATATCAAAGTGCGATGGATATTCGGATTTCAGTGCGTAATGAACTCTGTAGCCCCATTAGAGAGCAAACCGTCATTGGGTCCCCAGCGAGTAGGCAGAATTTAACTTTCGTCTAACCACTTTTCGCCAATTAGTGTTAGGTCTCGACGTAACGAGGCTTTTACTATTTATTTGACAGATAACAGTATAACTGTAACCAAATTATTATTACCAGAATATTTCCAAAGAAAAGTTGAAAGTCCGAAGCATCACTAAACTACGCAATTAGGTGACGTCATTGTTTGAAGGTACGATGTGGAACCTAAATAAGTTATAACGTGTTGAAACTAATTATGTTTGGAGTAATCGCATTAAGAATTTAATGTTGATATATTGTCTGTCGACTGACACTGATTAATTGGCATTAGTCATTATCAACTCATGGGCCCACGTGGGCGCCATTAAAATTGTCTGTGAGGTTCATTATTATAATTTTGTAGACAAGGAGTAAGGGACATGCTGATGAGTTATTTTAACTTTGTTTCCATTTCAACAAAAACATTCGACATTATTACCAATAATCACGACAATATTACTCGAAATCTATAAAGGCTTTACGTGATACAAAATCGATACTGAAATTTACTTTCTCATTATGGAAATTGCCATTAACATTACCTTGGTTAAAATCCAACAAAGCACCGAAATAACGAAAGCCTTCACAAAGTTAATCGTTACGTAACATCAGAACAACAACTTAGTACGTACCTACGTATCTACCCTCCAAATTGTATGTTGATAACAAATAGCGTGGTTTAGAGCCCGCAGTCCCGCACCTGAGACTTAAATAGTGCGATCATCAGTTACATTGTTGCAAAGCCAAAATAATAATGTTTTATATGTTGATATACTAGTTCAACTATGCAGTGGAAGGAAGGGGTATCCACAAAAATGTCTGTCATTTTCATACCCTTTGAATATATTTGAAAAGGTTTCATAACAGCGTTTTTTTTTATTCACTGGACGGCTCGCCATCGATATTTACAGTATCTTTTTAGAAAAAAATGTAGTACGTGCTATATTTTTCATAGCTGCAAGCAACAACGGGCTGGAACTAAAAATGAATCCAGCCAGCTCGCATCACACAGCATTCGAGTGTAACACGTTAACACAGTTTGGCCGCTCTGCCGTCCTATTCAATTTCTGCCGGAAATAAATTCTTGTGACGAAATATTGCGCTGCAGGCTCCATGCTTTTGTATGCGTGGATCGTGGAGTGATTCATGCTCTGTATGTGTTGGTAATAACTTGGAGGGATTTATTTTGCGGTCTATTGAGGTGTCTGCTTCTATGTAGATGAGGTTTTGGCTTTTGTAAGTTTTGAATGGCGTGTGGGCGGGACTTCGTGGTTGAAGGCGTTTGTATGAGGCATGTAGGTCTGACTTCGTTTGACTTTTATATAGCTCTCTATTGCGCTTGCATACGGTCTGTTGCATAGGAAAATTAAGTTAGGTATACAATTTATAACATGTGCTTGTATATTTTAAATATCCTTATCCTTACTAATATTATAAACGCGAAAGTTTGTATGTATGAATGTATAGATGTTTGTTACTCTTTCACGTCAGAACGCCTGAACGGATCTTGATGAAATTTGGCATGGAGGTAGATTATTGTCTGGAATAACACATAGGATACACACTGGATACATTTCATCCCAGGAGTATGTTCCTTTGGAATAATTTTCGACATTAACGCGGGTGGAGCCGCAGGCGGTAGCTAGTCTACTATATTTTTATGTATCTTTAGTCTTGACCCAGCCCAATCCGTGTGTCGTGCCCAAAAATTTCAACAATCCATTTATTTATATATACCCTCAGTTCACGGGGCATGATCAAAGGTGTGGTACACAAGGACCCGTCGTATTCGAGCTTTATTCATTGCGCATTAACTAACATGGTGTTCAGTGTTCGTATTGATTACGTATTAAGTCTACAAGCCTCTATTATGTTGTCAGTCTGTAGCCCGTGTTGGGCGCCATTACCGTTTCCGACCCTTTGTGTTCGGTGTATAATTAAAACTGTATTATCGGATTTACATTAATAATAGATTCGGATATTAAAGCATGTTTGGTGGAATTGAAAATCTAATTTTAGTTTGTTGATTAAAATTATGTTGTTGGAACAGAATCAAATTGTTTTGCAATTGTATGCAGTTCTGTACAAGATTTAATCTCGTGTCACACTTCTACAATATGTGTTACATTTGGTTGTTTAGTCAAACCTTAGTCACACCTTAATAATAAATAATTATAATAAAAAAAATAGGTACCAATAATTTACAATATTTATAGAAAATTAAAAAAACATATTCTAAATAATAACAGACAATTTAAATTACAAAGTACCAATACAAAATAAACCATAATCGCTTTTTAATAAGTTCTACGGAAAACCGTCAAGTGCATTCCGCAAATTAATAGCAAATTATCCTTTGTAAGTTTCTAGTGTAATTTTCAAGTGCAAAGCTCCCGGAAAGGCGTGTGACTCGGGCGACGGGCGGCGCACGATTGGCCGCCATTTAACATGTATTGCAGGAAATTGGCGCGCGCCGCCATTGCGATCCGCTAGCTTGGTGCCGTTTGTGTTATAATTAGTCTCCGCAAACTTGTGCTGGGACCCGGTAGGGATGCCACGTGACAAATTTAATATGGCTGGCGTGGTTTAGAATCGTAGAGAACATATTTTTATCAAGAAATGTTTTGGTACTACTTACTAAGGGAACTTACTGCATGATTACGTATCCTATCTTAATCCAAGTCACGGTCCAGCCGCTCGTTCATGCGTTAGAGCGTGAAAAGGTAACAGACAGACTTACTTTTTTAATTTTTGGATAGAAGTGGGTACAGACCCTTTCAATGTCCAATGCAATGTAATAAAACTATAAAGTTATTTGGTTACTGCGTTTAGGGTTTAGTTTAATAAAAAATAAAATTATGTATGTGGGTGGGTAGGTATGTCGTTTTGTGGAAATTAAATACTTTTTCTTTCTTTTGTTTTCTTCTTGCTAGTTTAAACTAACATTATATTCGAGACAATCTAAGAAGTCAGATTTGACAAGCATGAAAAAGACATAAAATAAATCTCTTTCGCACTTCGTGGTAAAGCGATCTTCTATTCTCTCTACTCAGTTGTCAAATCAATCTTCTTAGATTGTCACGATTATAAGATCCATCAATTACATTCATGCAACCTGTAGAAAATGTCATTATAACCTCAAAAATCTTCACCAAAACACATTCTTTCTACCCGCCATTTCATACAAACACAAACTACCCTCACCAAATAAATTAATATGAATGGCTATGTAGAATTAGCGATGCGGCACGACAAACTTGTTTGTATAGTAATTTGCGAGCTCAAAGCGGATTACCTGTTAATAGTTAGTCGCACACACACTGCCTACTGTTCTCATCTGCGAATGTGATTTGCTTGCAGAATTTTGAAGCATTGCTTTGGGATCGAGTTGGGATAGCTATAGAAGCGTTAAAATCGTTCTGGTATATATGGATAGTAGCGATTTTATATTTGCTGAGATAGATAAAACATTAATTTATGTACAACATGAAAAGAAACAACACAAAAGGACACACGATTACTTAAATGATAAAAAAACAAAATGCACGAAGTGTGTTTTTTCATACTTAAAAAATTTCACTTTAAAATGAAAAAAGTTACACTATTCCCTATTACACAAGACCCAAACTTCCTACTTAAAATGAATGAAATATTAAGGAACAAAACGGAGTACTGGAAATGTAACTTTCCCAAAAATAATTACATTTACGAGTTTCTTAAAAAAACGTGTTGTAAAGACCATTGAATATATGCGACCTTAGTACACACTCCTAAAACTTAAATATTTATTGTTGCTTTACCTAATCTCTTAGTTCAAAACAGCTTAGAAAATATAATCCAGCCAAGATACATTCAAAATTTTAAAAATCACGTACCGGGTGCTTTCAAAGTAAGTCCCAAGAGCTACCAGGAGTTTCGTATTATTGTGAGTGCACAGCATAAAGTATTTCTAGGTTACGCTCCAGCAAAATTCCAGTAATTCATTATATTTCAAGTTACTGCAGCTTGAACTATATTTTCCTGAATAGCCTCGGATCTTTTCTCGGAACAACTAAGCTGCTTGTGAATATTAAATTCCTGAATGATATAAATTCTTGTTTTAATACCTTCCTCAGGATCTGCAAAATAATTCTGTTACTCAGAAATCAAATACAAAATAACTTACGTAACTATGCTATATAAGTATCTTTTTCACGTCTAAATACATCTCAAAAGTTATGCAACAAATTTTAATATGGCATTTTCTATCTTTAGTTCGTTCGTTAAATAAAATTTGCTCTCTTTGAAAAACAAATTATATCCCTTTTGAAAGGTCAAAGCTCCGTCAGAAAAATAAGGCAAGACTTATACCTGATTTTAGAGCGACCCTTCTTGGCAACATCGCATTTAAGTTTTTCCTTCAAAATCTTTTATGTATCTTGTCTTCATTATCACTACATATTATAAAACAAAGTCGCTCGCCGCATCCGTCTGTCTGTTTGCGATAAACTCAAAATGATGTATATAATTATTTATTATATCTATTAATTATTACATCATTCACAATAAATGACTGGCCTGTTGGTCGAGTGGTTAGTGACCCTGACTGCTAAACCGGAGGTCGTGGGTTCGATATCCACCCAGGACAAATCTTTGTGTGATGAGCATGATCATTTGTTCTGTGTCTGGGTGTAATTTGTCTATAATATGTATGTATTTAGAAATATATAAGTATGTTTATCAGTTGTCTGGTTGCCATAGCACAGGCTCTGCCTAGTTTGGGATCGGATGACTGTCTGTGAGTTGTCCCCAAGATATTATATTATTTTATTATTATATTATAAATAACTAATACACAAATAACTTAGTAACAAAACAAAAAAGGCATTATAATTATCCAAAATAGGATAAGATTTATTATACATTCATTTCATAACATTTTTTCATTCCATTTAAATTTTGATTTGGAGCACACAAACATATCAATATCAATAAAAAAATATATCTCTATATCTTTGAAAACATCGTAACATGTCGAGATTTTGAGGCGTTATCAACGAATACTAGATCGGCGAAACACAAACGCTTTAAGCCTAGCTCTCACTTCAAAATCTACTTAATAATTAAAATACAAAACTTATGTTTACATGTTTCTTGCTATGCTGTTAATACGTTAAGGAAGAGCGGAGCCTCCTGACACAGGCATATTGACATGCTTAAAAGGAGACTCCAGCAACTAATTATAAGAAGAAATTTGTTAAAGAAATAAAGATTTTTTTTTGTAAATATAAACCTCGTGTAGCAGACAAGCTGTTAGAGAAAACAGAATTTAATATACCCGCATTTTTTTGCGAAAATTAGGGTAAGTATCGTAGCCAAATAGTTTAATCAGCCGTTGAATTGGTTGCCTAGCCTTTTCATTTAACTGCGCCGATTTTTCATTGCCATTTTTGGTTGAATATCGTTTAATGACGTGTCCATGTCACTTATGTCGCTGATTAAACGGCACAGTTCAATGAAAAGGCTAGGCTTTTATTGAAACGGCTGATTAAGCTAGTTGGCTACGACATTAGCACTAATAGGGAACAAAAGAACTTAGATTTTAAGTGAAGCTCTATTTTAATAGACGGTTAAAAAAATACCTACAACGCTTCGGATTGCGTGGTTTTATTTTCTATTTTTGGAGAGAATATTGATAAACATTTTTTGCTTTGGCGTTATATTTAAGGCTTTTTCAATAGTCAGATAATGAAGAGTTTTATTAGGAGAAATAAATATGGCGCTTTGACAACTTTAGTGTGGAAATATATGAGACCATTGAAAAATTGACCCTGAACATAATAAAAGGAAAGTCGCTTGAAATATGAAGTTTTAAAAGTACGAAAAGCGCAATAAATAGTTGTAATTTTTGGACCAGAAGGTAATCGATCTTGATATTGAGAATTTAGGCCGGAAATTCGCAATATCGAGATAAAAGACACAGGACTAGCTCTCTTAATAAATTATAAGATTCTTGATGAAATTCTCCGAAATATATACTTTCATCTCACTAAACTAGATTTCTTGGAAACAGTGTATGACGGCAAAATCCCTTTTCACACTTTATAATGTCGAGAAGAAAATATAGAGACTTGAAAACGTGCGAATTCTCTTTGTTAGAAAATTTTAAAGGAGAATTTGGCTGCAATATTGTCTGTAGATGCTTGAAGACGACTTCAGACGATATCATTCTAGCGTTAGTTGAAAAATCGAGATTCTCAGTTACAATACAAGATCGGCACATAAGTCTATAGTTAAAGTCGCATAGTCACTTTGACAGAGAACCTAATGAACGCAACTGATGCAGAGATTATCAAGGACCATGTTATTTAAAAGTACCATTGAATCAATGGAACGAAGATCAGGTACCACCACCAAAAAATTATACGGAAAATTGAAAATATAAAATAATTTTATCATTTATTTCTTACTCGGGAACGACATAATGTTTCTGGCCAAACATATTTAATTTAGTTTTGAGTAACGAAACCTTTAAAAGATTAAACGAAATACAAAGGCATTTAAAATCTAAAACTTTTTGCCACCTCAGTTCCAGAGCTGCTTAAAAAGATGCAATTTAAAAAATGATGTCATGCAAAGCTTGCTGGATTTCGGCGACCCACTGAGTGAATACAAGAGGGCTTGGGATCGGGACTCCTGCCAGTTGCAAAACTGACTAGCTTTGGAGTGCAGGGATTATTGTACTGCTGGATTACCTTGCCTTTGTTACTGCTCTTTTGGTGTTTAGCTTTGTAAAAGTTCTTGCAAACACGATCTTATACATTAAAAGTGCAAGTCCTTGACACGGAAAATTGTATTCCAATAGGTACCATTATTATTATATTGGCAAAAACAAAGTCTGAATTCTGATCCGCAACTCAAACATAAAGGCTTGACCCAGTTGCTCGAACAAAAATTGCCACAAAATTATTGTGAGAACAACAACAGCAACAGCGTTTTATCTAGCTATGATTGGTTGAATGAGTTTTCAACAGCCAATCATAACTTGCGAACATTTGTGATGGGCCGACATTTTTTAGTACAATAGAGACTGAGCATTTTAGCATGTCCAAATTGTAAAGCAGGCGTATTTTGATAAGACTGAATAGAAAAACTTAATTCGTATCGAATATTTATTCCAAAAATTGCTTTCAACTAAAATCAATGTCAAAAATCAAACATATGCAGCCGTGGTCAGTTCATGCGCCTCCTCTATCAGCGCACATAGTAGGAGTAAGGAGCGTAGGCGTAGGCGGAGTAGGGAAGCGCGTAGTCGTATGTGCTGTAGGAGTAGGCGACGGGCGACGAGTACGCGGCCAGGGGGGCGCTGTACGCCACGGGGTAGTCGTACTCCACCACCAGGGGCTTCGGCTTGGCGGAGGCGAAGACCAGGAGAGCGGCAAACAGTACCTGAGGAGGAGATGGGTTTATTAGTTGAATAGAAACTTGACGACGTCCAAGACATGACTCAAGGTAGCCAGTGACCGATAGGAATAAGAGAGAAAGAAAATTGTAATGTATGCCTAATTTTGCAATTTTTAACTAAGAGGTACAATAAAATGAGTTTGATTACGGATATAGATATCGGCAAGAATTACGTCATAAGGAATATAAAAATAAAGAGAAAAGTCGTCGTATAGAAACGGCTGTGACCTTTTGACCGCCATGACAATCTTTAGAAGACCATCTACTTCGATATTCGTAAACAAAATAAGTAATTTCAACAAATAACAACAATGTCTGGCGGTCTAAATATTAATCGAAATAAAAGTAAAGATAACTGGGAATATCATCAATATCCAACAAATAATAGATTCAAATAGTAAAATAAAATTAATTAACAATGAAAAGGTGAATATAGAAAATTACTTACGTATTTGAACATCCTGTAGTTTGGATTTCGTTGGCTGCGAGATATAGGAGATGATAGGACTCAAGATCCAATGTGTAATGATTGATAAGACAATAGGTCCCTCTTATATATCATCGATCAAGTACGGACGTGCCTACTATACGGCAGTACAAGCGGATAAACTGCCAAAATATCCTGCTTCGGCGCATTAGGCATGATGATCACGCGCAGCCTTGCGCAGTTGAAACTGCGGCAGACGGAAAACGTTATTAGACCAAGGATTTGTCTCACTATTTTTACTAGTGTTATACAATAGATTTGGTTCCTCGAGGCAGAATTGAAAACTTTATTTGCTTCTTAGTATTTTTTTCTATACCAATCTATTGTTTACTTATGGGTCGTTTAAAATCCAACACCCCAAAGCATCGCCACGTTGATGCAGTGTGTAGGGTCTACTAGAGTACTAGATCGATCGAAATGACCTGACCCCGCGCTGGGCGGAGTGGGAGTAAATGTCAGGCCAATGTCAGGCCAGACTTACTTACTAAAAACCCATCCGTGTTCCTTCAATTGCCCTTTGCATTTCAGGGCCGCAGTAACTCTACAAAATACAAAACCAATTACTTTCTCAATTCCAGATGAGGTGGATGTGATCGGCTACACGTCGAACCAGAGCGACAGCGAGTCGCTGGTGTCGGGCCACAGCGGGGACAGTGGGGTGGGCGGCGGCGCGCGGCGGCGACCGCGGACCCCGCTCAAGACGCGCCCCGGCAACGTGCCGCGGACACGGCGCGCCGCTCGCCTCACGAAACTTGTCTAGGTGTGTATCTGTATATGTTGTGGTCTAGGTTTATGTGATCGGCTACATGTCAGACTAGAGCCTCTAGAAGTCAAGACAAAGTGAAATTCGATCAGCGATAAGTATTGTCGAAAAGTCAAAAATGCATGGGATTGACAAACGCTGTCGAAATGTCACGTGGTCAATCCTAAATATTTTGGCACTTCGATCATCGCTATCGCCGAAAGAATGTCACTTCGTCTAGCGCTTCTTCGTCGAGATTGTCAGCTGGTCGATTCTACATGTCGAAGTGAAGGCTTGGGTGAAGTGATCACGAGGTGAGTAGCCAATCCATGTAATCAAAATGGAATGACAGTTCACTTCGCGCTCACTCCACCTGAGTGCACAAGGTGAGAGGTTTATAGAATCGACAGGCTGGACACACCGCGGTAGGGGGCCGATCGTCTCACGAAGGTTGTCTATATGGATGTTGTTACTCCTGGCCTAATAACTGACGGCCAACTCGACCTACGCCCCAGAACGGGAAGACAATACAAGACTATTGAGACACAGGACATCGATTTGTTGATGCTCCCCGAAGGACAAGACCTTTACCCTGCAGTGGGATAATATCATTCATCATATAAGCCGAAAGACGTCCACTGCTGGACATAGGCCTCCCCCAAGAGGATTGCCATAATCGCCTTGGCAGGTGGGTTGGCGACCGCAGTGTAGCTGTTGCAATGTACAGAGAATGCTGCTGCCCATTCTCTGGTGATTCCCTTAGTCGCCTCTTACGACACCCACGGGAAGTGAAAGGATGGTGCTATTCCGTCAAACACTATACAGAACAACATAAGCTAGTAAAATAAGATTCCTTCCTGCTGGCACAAACAGAAGTTGTTAATACTAGCTGCTACTTCTCCTTACAGTTCTTCTAGTCCGAGCCACTGGCTGTAGTACTACTAGCTATACTTCTACTGGACATGGGGAGACAATGTCCTTAGTCGTGTAGTCAGATTCCTTGCCAAATTTTCTGTGTCACTAGAAAATACCACGCTCTTGAGTGGTCTGTAGTTAGGTTCTGAAAATTGGATTGGAAATAGGTGGAAAAACTTGATACTGCGGGCAAAGAAGACCCAGACAAAACTGGATCATTCAGCTACTTGTCCCTTGATCTTACTGTTTTCTTAATTGAATTGTAATGCCACTTTAAATTGTAATCGTGGGTGTCGTTTTGTTGCAGGTGTGCGGTGCGCGGTGCGGGGCGAGCTGGCGCCCGCGTCGGCTGGCGTTACCCTCCGTAGCGTCACTCGTAGGACATTTTGTTGATACTTGTACTAAGGCGAATGTTGTTTATTGTGACTGAACTCGACGCCGCCGCGACTTCGCGACGTCCACGCGACACAGTGACTCGGCGACGACACACCTACGCCCGCGCCGCACACGCCCACACAACACACGACACACAAACACTACACTGTACACGTGAACACACTACACACCTCTGCGAACCATCACTAAGTACAAAATTGCCAAAAATTTATATTCAAGTTTATTTTTCACATTTCAGACGAATTTGTATTTTTTTTCTTCTTATTTACTTTTTATTTAATTGTACCGAGCTTAGCTCGATTGGATGAGTTGCAATATTGTGTAGTTCGGTGGCGCGATGTGTATTCCATTAACGATTTTACATCGACGCCACATATTCCACTGTGTTGAAAACACGCAATGTGTGCAAATCTTTATCTACCTACATAATGTCACTATAATTTAAATATTTTATATGACACGTTTATTGTAATATGTATGCCTCGGGGGCGATCATCGTTATAACAACTCGTACAAATGCCGACTGCCCCCAGAATGCCCTCATTTTCAAATGACCATGTTATTTTTGTAATTTTATTCAACTTTTGTATCGGACATTTCGAGTATAAATTTTAACGGTCTTAGAAAAAATCGTTTTCGAAAAACTCTCTCTAGGTACTTATCATTATTAATTTCCACATAAAAACGAGTTGCTATTAAAGTGTACGTTGTATAGATATATCAATTTTTATATTTTGTATATAATTATTTTTCTTGTAAAAATTAATCAAATAGAATTAGATCTGTGAACGTTGCGCCGATTTGGAGAAAAGTTTTTATAATTGGGTTTAACACAAAAAAAAACAAAGGGAACCCACCAAAAAATATATTGTTTTTAATTTTTAAGTCAATTCTAACGAGGTTTTCCATCTAAACTCAGGTACTAACAAATTCGGCTATGAGAATTAGTTTTAAAATCGCGTTGATCGACATGAGCGAGACCTGGCTGTGTCAAAAATAAATATGATTTATTTTTTTCTGTTTTAAATTATTTGAAATTTTATGTTGGCAACCTTTTTTCGCGGACCGAAGTATACAAATTCGCTGTAAATTATACAAGCCTGGGGCTTAGTCACACTCTAACGGCTATTTTCGAAATACCAAAACATTTGGGATTGACCACGTGACATTTGGATGCACATGGGCAAATGTTTGAGAGACCCAAATTTGATTTCTTGACCTCATAATACCAGACGGGGTTGCCATCATCGCCACGCTTGGCAGGCGGGTTGGCGATCGCAGTGTAGCTGTTGCAATGTACAGAAAAATCTGTTAAGAGCATCTCTCTAATGTTTAAGAATTATTCTACTTCCTAGCATGTCAATCCCAAACATTTTAAACGTTTCGAAAATAGTTATCATCACTGACAGTATGTCAATTTCCTAGGGCCTCTGGTCTAAGAGGTCCGGGTGATTGGTGACGTCACTTGGATCACGTAAATCGGCGGATATTACGCCATATTTCTCGTTTAGACGCTCGTCCGATTCCCGTGATCTAACTCCCGCGCAGATCCCTCACCAGCTACGTCAGTGTGATCAACACACAATTCACTCACTCATATATACTTCTTATTTTAAAATACGCGGTAGTTGTACACAGTACTATCTTATGTGCTTATGTAATTTTTGACTCTATAACGTTTGGCATACTGTCCAAAATCGCATAACACCCAACTGCTCGTAATACATCAGCATCACCCACTAACCATCGTATTGTTAAGTATTAATATTGAATTATAATTAATGATCTCACTTCATTGTCACACAATATCGGCTGAGTAAATGTGTCACACACCCACTTACCTACTGATACAGTTACATTTTTGAACAGAAAAATAATTCGGGTACAAATACCTGCCCGTACAATATCTATAAATAATACTATTCCCCAATGTTATGTAATTAAATGTTGCACTGAAATCTTATTTTATCACGACCGCTACAGAACACTTATTATTTTATTTCTTGACTATCGCGCATCTCTACACAATGACATGCCATTTGTGACGTCAAAAGACATGTCAGGCGTGATGACACAGTTATTTAGTGGCGAATTTAAGTTATGTGGACATTCATGTACCAAAAAAAGTAATATATTATACACGAATAGAGCTGAACAATACAATGTGTTACAAAATTTGCACAGTAAACATCTCGATGAGTACACATATATTTTTGTTATGACTATATCTTGTAATTAATTGTTGATTCATTTCTGAAATGAACGACTGAACTTTCATTGTATTATATAATTTTCAGTAAATATCTATTGTTATTCGGTGGGGCTTCGTTCGAGTCAATCTCATAACTTCCTTTTTGCCCGACTGAATGAGTTACGTTTATCTAAATATAATTTGCATAAAATATTATTGTAAATTGTTTTAGGTATGAATGTTTATAATAAGGATAGTTGTAAACGTATTATCATTTGTAAGTATAATGTTTGTTTTAATGACAGTTTGATCTCTTACGGTAATGATGCGACGGCGGCCATGCGCTCGCTTACTGTGTCACTACTCTGTTCATACAGTTATAAGTATGTTTATTACATCACATTTGTTGAAATGTTTAAGTGTTACATTTTTAAGATTATCTCACGACTCCTCGACTGACTGACTCTGTTGTATTGAACGATTCCATCCATCCGTTAGTTCAAATGTTCAACGTACGTAATGTTAGTGTTGTGTGTGGACTGACTTGTAGCTCGTAGTGCGCGGTAAGCGGCCGCGCGAGCCCGTCCGTCCGCTGTCGATATCGACGCTCAGACTTACACCTCTGTCAGAATATTTATATCAACTATACTATATTTATTATTCGGTTATTATTTATGTATCACAAAAATTGTTTAATTTATTGTTAGAACAGTGCTTTGTCGTTTTAAATCGTACCAGTGTTTCGCTTCGATCAAGTTACGCCGCCTCGCGCCTCGTAGTCGCGCGGGCGCTCGCTCGAGGTCTCGCGGTCGCGCGGGCGCGCGGCGAGCCACTAGTGTAGTGATGTACAGTTGTTCCGCGTACGAGTGTCACATGGATGCAAGCGGCGACGGGACGCTTTAAGAGTACAAATTCTGTATAAGCCCCTCAACTTGTGTGTTAAATCTAAATGTTAATTTTAAAACACGAAACAGGGAGAAGGTATCGTCAGAATACGAATAGTTAGCGCGGGCGACGTCAGGCCACGGAACCAGTCAGCTCTGCCTTTGGTGTTGTCTCTTCATTATTACGTTGTGTCGGTACTCTATTGCTACAGTGCGTTTTGTTGCTGTATCTTCCGTGTTTCTTCACTCGTAGCATACTAATGTTAAGACGGTGTACCACTGTAACGATAGGGTATTAGAATGTTCGCGCACTATACGCGCGCACTCTTATTAGATAAGAAATGTGTTATTAGAAATGAATTGCAATAAAAACTCGTGTTGCCCCGCGCCTCGGATCGCCTCCGCAACCCTTTACTCAACTTAGTCGCTGAAAAATTAGTCCGGCGTTGTAAAAAAAATATCAGTGCATTTGTAAATATTGGAGCCAAAATTTTTATACAAATTATTTCATAAATATATTCTTGGACCAAGTTGTGTGCGGAGGCGAGGCGTCTCGCGGGCCGGCTGCCGCGCTTTCTCGCTCCTGACGTTTGACAAACGCAACTGTCACTGTCAAACTAATCAGTCACTGTCAAAAAAGGTTGCGTTCGTCAATATCGTATTCGTGTTTCGAATGCGCTGTACTCGGGAGCGTCGAATGTCCGATGCTGTGTGTCGTCGCGAGCAGCCAATCGTTGTCGGATCGTAGAGGCAAACATTAGGTACTATTGTGACTATGCTGATGTGACATGGCAGCATTATTCAATGTAATTGACGAAACGTGGCACATATAATTTACTATATGTAAAAAGTTATAGAAATAATTAATTTAATAAAATTATAAATAAAATTTTGTTTTGTATTATTTACCTTTAGGTATCCGAAATCGACTATGAATCAGTATAGAGGTGTTGCGGAATTTGTTCGAAAGAGTCACTGCGGCCCTGGAACGCAAAGATCTTTAGAAGGCACACGAAAGGATTTTAGTCAGGAATTCTGACACGCCCTTGCGCTCCACCCAGAGTGGAAGAAGCCATTTGATGATTTACCATGCTTAAAAAATAAAGCTTGGGTCATAAAGATGGCATCAAATCAGTGTGGAAGACTGCTTGAAAAGTTGCAATGTAATTTAATTTTTTTTTTTGTTTTTGACACGGCATTTTTTTTATTTGCTTAATTTTTGTTAGTTGTACTTTTTGTAATCTTCCCCGCAAACCCTTTATTTTAAAACCCCCCCGTAGTACTGAATGAGTAAAGACATATATTATAGTAGGTAGTAGCAGGCACATGTTACTTATAATAATCGTATTTTACTAATTCAGTACTACTATTAGGTACTATCTTATCGATAGTTTGGGTTTACATTTTGTATGCATGTCAGTTCTGTGACAGTAAATTCTTTTTATTTCTTTCTTTTCTTTCCATACACTGTTAAGAAAATCATAGAAATCTTCTAGGTCGTTATATAAAAAAAATGGCATCATCAGAATCAAATATTTCTTTATTAATCTATCGACAATCTGGTAATATCGACCAGCGAATGACCAGAATTACAATATTTTGATACAAAACATAACCACACTAATATAAAACATTGGCCTACTCTTTGGTTGAGGTACA
The DNA here is from genome assembly GCA_002192655.3 of Mamestra configurata. NCBI lineage: Eukaryota > Metazoa > Arthropoda > Insecta > Lepidoptera > Noctuidae > Mamestra > Mamestra configurata. The sequence continues at coordinate 498,151 of NDFZ01005330.1, forward strand.
ATTTATACAGAAAAATGTTCATAGGAAACCATTTTGAATACTAAAATTGACTGGCAATACAAAAAAAGTTTATACTTATCCTGATTTTAGCATATGTTCATAGATTTAGGAACTACTGTGAAGGATATCTTGGCCAATAAAATCAGCTTAAAAGACAGCTACAAACTGAGAAAATCCTGCGCAGGACGCAGGACACGACATTCGAGATGGACACACAAAAGCACACTTACATAAATCATAAAACCAACTAGAAAATACAAATATGAAAACACGTTAAAAAAAAAAAGACAGAATTTATGGCAATCTGTGAGTGCCAATATACCTACCGACATAAAACATATTTGACATTAAAAAACATCCAATGTGCAGTGTGTGTGTCTCATATAGAACCAAATGGGAGCCCAACTCAGCATGTGCCAGGCAAATATACCTGACGCTGGTATTCTGCTGGATCCCAATAGCGACATACAGACGTCGAGCAGATGCAGAACAGTTAAAATGTCAACAAGTAAATAGTGGTTTTGTGTATGAAACTGTTTGGTGAATACTCACCAAACAGCAAAAAAAAAGCAAATGTGGACATACCACATTTGTTTTTTTAAATATTTTGTTTTTTCGGTGTGTGTGTGTGTGTGTGTGTATTTTTAATAGATATAGGTAGGGATATAAATTATGTGCGTTATCTTGGCTTTTTTTGGACATGTGTGTAATATTAATAGATATACAAATGATCAAATGTATCAGAGAAACTATGAAGTCAATCGCGTCGCGCGAGTTCGAACACCTTCAACCAAATAAGAATTGCATCCCGAATCTCGCGGGGAATTCGCCTCAGTGTGTAGCTGACTTGTAACCTATTTAAAACAGATCATTAACGCATCGGCGTACCCCTCACGCCAAGCCGTATATGTTGTCAAATATTTGTGACGTTGGCGTACAGGATAAGCTTTTCGTTTGTCACATATATGTGACAATGGCGTTCAAAAGGTTAAGCTGTTTGTGAATCACGAGTTAGGCTAAGTTAAATTTAGCATGTGTCGACCTAGTACTACTCATCAATATAAACTGTCCAGCTAAGCTAAGGAAAGAAAACGACCGACGCGTCAATACGCAATCGCCGCGATTATTTGTTTTGCCATACAAATGAACGCGATGATCGCGTATTCGTGCGATGATCGCGTTCTACCTATTAGGACGATTTCTAACTTTGCTACGATGCATGGATCTACAAATATCACTGCAAACCAAGATAATGTAATTCACTATAGATCTACTCTCTTAGCAGTCTAAAGGAACATTTTTCAAGAGAAAATTGTATTTTTCACTCAAACGCTTAGCCAGTCAATTTTAGTTTCGTTACACTTCTAGAAAAAATAACAATTATAAATTCACCACAAACTTATACTAAGGAGTATATACTTTGGAATGTCATTTAATAAAAACTTAGGAATATTAACATTGCTCTCTGAAAACAACTTGCAGAGACAACAATTTAAAAACGTTGCACAATGTAATATCAAACAATATTATGTCTACAGTTGATTAATGATAATAATAATAATAATGACACAAGTAAGCTCGACAATAGACAAATTACATAACAAACATCACGTTGAATTCCCCGAAAAGTATAGCAAGGTACACATTACGGTTTTACATACAACTACGTCAGACGGCGTCACAACACGACACAACACGACACAACGCGACACAACGCAACACTGTAACCCCGACTTAGTGTACGTTCGGAGCGTGCCACGCCGGAGTGTATCATGCAATAAGTTAAGAGAAATTGAAGCTGTTGTAAATCGATAAGATATCATATTCATATGGAATTTAACCTTTTGAACGCCATTGTCACGTATACATGATAAGCAAGCGCGTGTCCTGTACGCCTAATGTCACAAATATGTGACAAAAAGTACGATGAATTTGTGGTTATGCTCTGGCGTTCAATAGGTTAAATAATAAATAAATCCGTTCGGATCTGGACGTTGGACGCAGGGACCACTCGACTACCATGCAAATATGACATTTAACTGCTTCGTAGTCGGTTAAATTTCATTTGACATTGGAAAATGCGCTCTGGTGTGGCCCACTCGGTATCAAAGTTACATCAAAGATGTTCACCCACATTTTGCCAGATATATTTATGAGGGATCCCATGAGGGCGCGAATAATATTGTAACAGTTCATAAAAATAATAATTAACAGACAAAGGACACTAAAGTAAAGAATGGTCCATTTAAATAATATTAACAACTGATAACATACAGTATGGGATAACATTTTCTAAGACAATAAAAGCTAATAATAAAATCTAAGATAACAGAGTCAAGCCAAAATCAAATTTTAGCAATAACAAAGAAAACCCAATATTACTTAATTTAATTAATTATTTTTACGTACATAATTGTATAATCATAACTATGAATTATATTTTAATAATGGTCGTTTCCCTAAATAATATCTGAACAAAAAATATTTTTCTTATAAATTGTCACGAGCAATATATATTTTTAGGTAGTGAATGAGGGTTACCAGAAAAATGTACGCTACCAATTGGCGCCACTTAGGTGAGAGGTCCTCCTCTTTGACAACGTAACTTGGAACTGAATATAACGTTGGCGTCAACTGAGAAAACCGAGAGAGACCGAAAACAGCGTTTTTATAAGTATCTGGACCTACTTTTTAAGGATGGGGGACAACAGAGCGGGAGAGAACGTCAGGCTCCTTCTGACTAAAATCTACCCGTGCTCTTTGCGTTCCAGGGCCGCGGTAACTTTCGAACAATCCCGCAACCCTGGCAGTAGTACTTGGACCTGGCGCCTTATAGCTGCCCTGGTGTCCATCATTTCTAAAAACCCTCATTGCGACGAAATTATTTGCTGAAATACTTACCAAATAACCGTCAGAATGATTTGCCTACGAACCTCATCGGGTTAGGCAAAGGTGTACGTTTATACACCCACGAAGCGAAGAAACACTTGCTTTTCTAAGAAGCGAAAATTCCTCTCCGACAGACAAATTCAAGAAACATTTGGAAACATTTTCCTTCTTACTTTACAAGACAATTTAAGACTAGATTTTTTTTTAAATTTTAATTATTATTTTCCGACTTTATTAGCTACGGAAAACAAAATATTTTTTTCGGGGTTTGACTCATTACAATAATAACTAATAAACATTTTACAATTAAACATCGAAATTATATTTTACCCTAACCACGTAGCGATTTAATCTTAAAAACTATATTATAATAATATAATAAGTACAATCAACACCACAAAATAATTATCATTTTATAATATTTTATCAAAACATTTGTAAAATAAACCTCTGAATTGAAATTTAATTAATTTTACTAGACACGCAATATATGGACAATACAATACTCGTAGATTTTACTAAAAACCTGTATAGTCGTAATAATAACATACATACATTTAATTTTACAATGTGACTCATTTTTAAACCAATTTAACAAAAATATTATTTACAATTTTAATTATCTCTGCATCATCTGTAGGTCTGGTCTGGAAAAGATTAATTTAATGGAACATTTTTCTTACTATTAACATTTTATTCATTTTTTTTCCTTCATCACTTTCATATTTTACTAAGCAAAGGTAAAACCGAATGATTACAAATATTGTTGCATTCACATTTTCTCCATCAATGAATGTAAAGTAACATAACAAATGGTTTATCTGGCATAAAACGATTGCCCTTACAATCTGCTTATTTCCTAGCTTTCTTTACTATTTATTATCCTCCTTACACTTCAGAAATTAATCATATTACTATTATCGCACCAATATTTGGTGCCGACTGTACTATTATTTGGAATAAAAATAATAATAATGGTGGGATATATTTTGAACTAGTATAATAATTCGGTAACTCAACATCTACATTTCTATAAAGTTATATTATATAAGACTAAAAACACATGCAATATATCGACGGACAAACAAACAATCCGACACAAATAATACTCCGATAAAACCTTTAAAAAATATCATGTTTTTAAATTTTGAATAATATGTTGCGGAACTAAAATTGTCCTCAGTTTTTAAAAACTACTTCAGCGATTCGCACTAATCTATCATTTGACTAATAAAGCTTAATTTTAGTAGTAACAATAATACTATTTTCTAGTAACTAATCGTCTAACTCCACCTTACTTGGTTAGGACAGCGAATTATAATTACAGTGAGCATTTTTTAGGAATTTATGTGGTGTTCGTGTACCGTACGCGGCAAGGTTCGGCAATAACGCGGTAAAAATTCGACAATACCATGGTAATAGTCGACTAATACAATACATGTAATATCGCGTTCCTTGGCAATATCGTGGTAATAATACTTGGCTAAAGTTAAGATGTGACTTAACTTTGATTTAATTGCACGGCAACTTACTATATTTAATACTTGGCAATCGTTGTGAAATATGACGTCTCATATGAGTTCTCAATTTATGAAAATACCAAGATTTTATAAAGATACTTGGACGATTTTTAGCTACCAATTCCAATCATGTCAATTAAATCAAACGCCCCATGAAAGTTGTCAATTTTGGAATTTTAAATCAATTCTAACTTTAATATTTAAAAATGTTTTAACGCTTTTTACTTGATGTAATTTTAACCCCTATTAAGCGGAATGATATTTAGATTAAATGTTAATTCAACAGTGTCTCTATGTAAAACAAGCTAAAATTCTAGCTATTCTTAAGAGGGCTACGGTACCCTAAAACCTGTGGTTTCAAACATGGTGCTTTTTCCTATATGTTCTATTTTGGGTGCCTTTTTTGTCTTGTCTTTTCAATATCATTTAAAATTTTAATAAGAAACCAATTTTGCTAACTTCTCTTGATTTTCAAAATACTTTTTTTCTCTTAAATATAAATCAATACTTTTTTATAATTTTAAATTTTAAACATTTTGTGTAGAATTTAGTTAATTTTTTTCTTTCTATTTATAGAGCACGGAATTACCGCGACTGCAATGAATGAAATCGAAAGACTCCTCTTTCGATTTCACGAGATGTCAATAACTTCTCACTGACACGCTTGGCTTGAATTTGTCACCGGAAAATTGCAAACGCCGTAAGATTGTAAAATATCGCGTGAAATTGTAACCTATTTTTATTCTTAATAAGACACAGATAAATTGGAAAGTATTGAATTTGGATGAGATTTATTGTATACAAAACGATTTTTTCATAACATATCGAGAAATTATAATCTTATAAACATTTATTACAATCTTACGGAGTCTGCTATTTTCCGGTGACATAAATAAAGTTTTGACAACGCCGTCTATAACAGTTGCCGCCTTTAAAATACTATTATAACAACCCAATACTCGTAATATTCGAAAATAACGCATAAAATATATTCTGTAAGTGTGTGTTTACCTTCATCACGCCAATAGCCGAACTGCCGCCAATTTTCATTCCATCTTCAATTCCGTACACATTTCAAATAACACTGGACTATTAAACGTTGACCTTGAACATTTTTACAGCAACCTCGACCCAAGGTCATCGATCAATTTATCGTATTACAAGCAAATATTTTCCGAATACCTTGAAGAAGAATGTTTTAATTGGAGTCGCAAAATTATGATTTTGTAAACGTGACTTTGGGTGCTAAGGTCAAGGTCATCGAAAAAAATCGCCTGTTAATGCCTGATTTACTTCAGGCGTAAGTTTTATCACCGTAAATTCTGTATTTTTGGTACAGATAATATCTCTTGGTTTTACTTATCGCAGTCTGGCACAAGCTGGACGCTGTCTTCGTCCCGTCTATTGCAATGGGGCCTCCGGAGAGGTCGCGGGTGTTGGAGGAGGGAGAATCTCTCGCTTTGGTTGCCACTTTGCTTTTTGCTTAGCGCATTGCGGAGGTGGCTTTCTCCTGTAATTCATCAAGAAGGTTCTATGAGTATTTTAAGAATACGTGCTGCGTCGAGCTGAAATAACATTTATATAAGGGCAAGACAACAATCATAATGATGTTTTATGAGTATTTTATTAGATCAAAATTATGTCTATATTTTACCATTGATTAACATTAGCTTACTCTAAAATAGTATAAAACAACTTGATTGTAGTGTATTTAGGTCTAGAGGGCAACATAAAAGGTTTAGCAGCATAACACACATTCACAACACCACATTATTAAATAGAACCCGAGTTCTGCCGGAGCGGGTTGCTAGTCGTAAATATACCTAGATTTAATGGTCCGAAATAGCTTCACGCATTGAGCAAACACGGTCAAGAATGTTCATTCGTTCTTTTTATGAAGAAAGGAATGCGCCATTAGAAGCTATACATATGTACAGGTCATGGTAACAATAATCAATATAAACTTGCCTCATATTCTGAAACTCTGTTCTGAACTATACTCTGATTTTTAATTTGCTAGAGTAAAAATGGTATTTAGACATCGGATAGTCATAAAAATAATTAGGCAGGTACTTATAAAACAGCGGTAAATCGAATACATGCAAAAATATTCTCAAAGAAATTCAAAATCGTACCGATTGATGTCATTTTGGTCTAACAAATTAAAAGTCAGAGTTTAGGCCAACTCAAGGTCAAAGTGTTACCTCCGACATGCAGTGAACTGTACTGTGACGCAAGGTTTTAGGATGAGCGGTGTATAGTACGGTTGGAAGTGGGACTGGCTGCCTACGAAACGCAAAACATACCTTAGAATCATCTCTCTTGAATACGCGTGGAAACTCTTTCAGGACCATAAGATTTCGAGAGGTCACTTTAAAAACAATGACAATGAAGAATTAATAGTCATAAGAATAAAAGCACTAATCTAGCTGGCCTTGTCCCAAGAATGTTGAGGTCGTGCCTTAGTTGTATAGTACCAGTATTTTAAAATCCACACTAATTTTGTTTAGGGCTTTGAGACTCAGTATCGTTCGGGCAGTGTCCTCTCAGAACCAAATGAGCACTCATTTTTATAAAAACTTCATCACACATGTCCAGTGACTTGTGTCACACCAAAAAGCCTGGTGGCTGTTAACCAAAAAAAAAGTAACATACGCAAAAAGCCTAGAGGCTCTTCCTAAGAACATACATAACATCACTCCTGTGCTCCCCGAAAGGTTGGAAAGTGGTTTTAATAACACCGACATTTAACAGTTATGTTTAGATCCATGTAGACGGCACAATATGATCGAAATTTCCACGACAGCTCAGTAAAATTTTCACTCAAAGTCTTTACGATCTTCTAATTACCTGGTAAAGACAAAGGTCGACCACAGAGGGTGACCTTAGCGACGCAGTTACTGTCACTTGTTGCAAACAGTATGACCGATAATTCCAAGTCAGCTCACAAGTCAAATATTTCTTCATACGTCTTAACTATCATCTAATTACCTGGTAAAGACAAAGGTCGCCCACAAAGGGTGAGGTCGTGTGACCTTGGGGACGCAGAGCGGGACGAGCGAGGTCGGCTCGAAGTGTTGTTATTTCGGGACTCGTCACAGCGCGTGTTACGTCGAGGAGACCGACCGCTTAGGAGCTCCTGTAAAGTGAGGGTGGGGAAATCTGTAGACAGCTGATTGGTGGTTGGTTTTGGCATGCTAATGAAATGTGTTTGTACGAATAATGATTTTAAAATATATTTACAAACAGAAATGGTATTTAAAAGAAATGCTTTTGGCCCCTTTTATGTTGAAATAATGTTAAGTATTTTTTTAGATGAATAATTTAGAAATAAAAGATTCATTTTCTATTATAAGATGTAATGTAAAGCAAATATGAAACTGGCTCAATTTTTTTATAAGTGCTAAAATGCTCGGATTTTTTTTTTACTAAGTCAAAGTCAATTCATTTATTTCAACTAGACCATTAAAAGGCACTTTTGAACGTCAAATTTACAGTTTAAAATTAAAATATAAGTGACTCTAGTTGTCCATTCGCAAAAAGTAGATTCTTATGGAGAAGAACGGACAAGAAACACATAGTTTACAATACTCAGTGTTGTTTTACGTTGTGCCTATCATTTTCGATAGGTACAACGTCAAATGTTAAACAACGCTGCGAGTCAATGTAGCTCGAGAGACTCAATTAATCTTCCGTTTTTAGGTACGAATAATTAAAATTCACTGGCTTAACACTACATGTAAAAAACTACTTAAAAATTGAACGGCATCAATTTAAAAAAAAAAACATTTAAAAATAGTGCACAAAAGCAACAGTGCTGACACATACACAAAGGACGGCACGCTTAAAAAGTAATGTTAGTAACCTTTTCCTGGGAATTGACAGAGAAAGCGCTGTAAGACACTGGACTGTCGGCGGCGAAGTCGAACGCGCTCGACGCACGGTACGACAGTGAGTCTTCATGGAAAGCGGGAAATGATAAAACATTTTGAGGTTAGAAATGTTAGAATTAAAAACTAAACGCGAAGATACGGTTGAGGTCATAAAATGTAAGAGTAGGACGAAGAGTAATACATTTTATGACCACGCCTTTCAGAAATGCTATAATTTAGTATAATTAGCTGTTAATTAGATTTCGGAAATATATTAAATTAAATAATCTGTAACCGACTGACATTAATTTTGCCAATATTAATATCAGTTAAGTACACGCAATTCATAAATCTCTTCTGAAACTTACTAAGCGAAATCTTATCTAAATATTTTGAATTTCCTGAATGTTTCAATGATAACATACTATACTGGATCATAGATATGAAATGAGGTGACATTTATTTCTATCTAGTTCTATGTCAAATAATGTTGTAACACTAAAATTTAAAAAAGGATTTTACATTTTATTATTACTACATTAGGTGACAACCCTAAAAGTTAATTTGGTTACAAATTGGCTAAGCGCTACTAATACCTACTAGATAATTACAGTAAAAGAAAAACAAATCAGACTTAGCACTTTTTGGTCTTCATTCATTGCTTCAAATAGTAATTAATTAAAGATTTGAGTTCAACTCATTGAAAGGCTTCACAAGAGATTAAAAAAACTGTTGTCTATCATTTCTCCATAGATAAGCACAAGATTCTTTTTTAAATCATACCTACCCTTTTCTTTATTCATCCTTATTACACCATACGAATATTGTATTTTTGGAACCTAGTCAAAACGAAAAGTACTTTCAAGTTCCATACATAATGCAAATTTTGATTTGTTATCTATAGAACCTATAAATTCCCGACCAGACTTTAAGAATGATTAGCTATCTAAACAGTATTATTTGATAACAAGATATCATGCTGTGTGAACCTGGTAATCAAACTAATTAGTCATTCACCGGGCCTGACCTACATACTTAAATGTATGTAGGTAGATAAAGAAGTTACATTTTTCTGCGATCAGTACAAGACATCTGCAATGGCATAGAAAGATAAACTGAGACGGAAATAAATTTTAGTTTTAACCCGACTGCCCCAAAGAAGGGTAACGTTTTAAGTGATGGAACTTTGAAATTTTCAATTTTTAAAAAAATCAGATGTTTATTACGATACTACTTCTAAGAAAAAGAAAATTGGCTAATTTGAAATATTTATTTAAAAATAACAATATGAGTCAATAAAAGAAAAAATCATCAATGAAAAAGCATAAATATTAATCAAGTGTTAAAAAAATAATTTAAACCTGGCTCAATCCACTACAGTTACCTATGTAGTATTTGAAAAGATTTGAAAAAGTTAGCACAAAATATCTTTTTAATTTATGCAAATATGCAGCAACCATGTTCACAGGGGGGTTGTATTTATGTTCAAATTGAGAATGTGTTGTATTACCGTGTGGCCAGCAACTGGTTGGTGGTGGCGACCTTATCATATGTTCGTGGACCTCTTTTAAGGTTAATGGATCATCCTCTATGAAGTCTAAGGCAGTGCTTCCAAATTCCTGAAATTATACAAAGAAGGATTTAACTATTTTTGGTCTATGCCTGCTTAAACATTTTGAATGCCAGAGCATAAACGCATCGGCGTACCCCCGACGCCAAGCCTCAAATTCGCCGTACTTTTTGTCAATAATATTTGTGACGTTTGGCGTTCAAAAGGTTAAGACCTGTTTAGACCTACGCGATAATCGCTCGCGATAATCGATCGCGATCCATGGATCCGCCAACGAAAATTCCGCAATAGAATATAAAGTTTTTATTTCAGACCGGAGTCCATAGGGTTACTAACAATTTTATTTTTGTTCATTGCAAGAACAGTCTGAACAGATCTTTATGGAGGAAAAAAGTACATTTGAAGTCTCTGCTGCTGTTGGAAAATAGAAGTAAGGTCTATCTTTCAAAATTAAAGAAAACGATAATAGGTATGTGACCGCAAAGTCTGGCTGTTTCTGTATTTGAGTTTATGTTTGTAAATGCACCCACGATACAGGAGCAATTCCTAGTGAAAGAAAGAAAGAAAAATAATTTATTTGGTACAGCATAAGGCACAAACACAAAAGCTCGGTAACGCGTAAAAAAATTTTTATTAAAAATAACAAAAAAGTTTCAAAAACAGCACAAACAAAAAAAGATAACAATAAAGTTGCGTGCCTCATGACTGCATCAAAACAGGCTCAGTTCAGCATGAATGCCAGACAACTAGTGCCTGACGCTGGTTTTCAACTGACCTGTGTTGTGACGCAACGGACGCAAAGCCGCTTTGTAGGGTTGTGATTTTTACAAACAAAATAAACAAAACAAAAAACAAATAAATAAAAATAAATAACGGTAGAAAAAAAAGATTCGAAATGGGGGTAGGTAAACCTTGACGAGTTAGGATGACATTAAATTTGTGTAACGTAAGTAAAAAAGTAATCTGAGATCTGAGACAGATGGCTCCCCCAGTTTCTTGTACGAAAATTACTGCAAAATCAATGAGCCAAGCGCGCGTAAACTACTGCGATGGGGTGTTGACAATTCATTGAACCGATCGCAGCCGATTATGCGCCTGTGAGAGTAAATCAAATTGACTTTGAGATAATTTTTTTTTTATGGTTATGGTAGAAGGTGCGCACACATTAATGTTCAAGTTAAATGGTAGAAGGTACACACATAAATATCGGTCAATAGAATCTTTTCTTCTGGCTACTACTGTGGAGGAATACTATTGCAACTCAAAACGGGTATTTTCAACTCTTTTGCAAGAGTCTCTTTTTTACATAATAATGGAGTTTCAAGGGATAGGAAGGGACTTGTAATAATTATTCAAACTTACACCTGTTTATTATGCGGGTAAGACCATCTCATCACTTCCCGTGGGTGTCGTAAGAAGCGACTAAGGGACTCACCAGAGAATGGGCAGAAGCATTCTCTGTTCATTGCAACAGCTACACTGCGATCGCTAACCCGCCTGCCAAGCGTGGCGATTATGGCAAACCAAGATCTCAAACTCATATAGCAATCAATCTATAAATAAAGTTCATTGCCCTTTCCTTAATTACTCTGCGTGCGTAGGTACCCAGACAATGGGCACGCCACTATTGCGGCGGTAAGGCCCCTCTTTGAGGAGTGGCTGGAGAGGCGCCACGGCGTCCTCACCTTCCGCCTGACGCAGGTGCTTACCGGACACGGCTGTTTCGGGAGGTACCTGTTTCGGATTAAGCGGGAGGACACGCCCGGGTGTCAGCACTGTGAGGATCGCCCGGAGGACACGGTGGAGCATACGGTGGAGGTCTGCCCTGCTTGGGCGGAGCACCGCCGTGTCCTCATCGAGGCGATCGGCGGCGGCGACCTCTCGCGTCCGGCCTTGGTTGAATCCATGGTCCGGAGCGAAGAGGCTTGGGAAGCGGTCACCTCCTTCTGCGAAGCAGTAATGCTAGCGAAGGAGGAGNAAAAAAAAAAAAAAAAAAAAAAAAAAAAAAAAAAAAAAAAAAAAAAAAAAAAAAAAAAAAAAAAAAAAAAAAAAAAAAAAAAAAAAAAAAAAAAAAAAAAAAAAAAAAAAAAAAAAAAAAAAAAAAAAAAAAAAAAAAAAAAAAAAAAAAAAAAAAAAAAAAAAAAAAAAAAAAAAAAAAAAAAAAAAAAAAAAAAAAAAAAAAAAAAAAAAAAAAAAAAAAAAAAAAAAAAAAAAAAAAAAAAAAAAAAAAAAAAAAAAAAAAAAAAAAAAAAAAAAAAAAAAAAAAAAAAAAAAAAAAAAAAAAAAAAAAAAAAAAAAAAAAAAAAAAAAAAAAAAAAAAAAAAAAAAAAAAAAAAAAAAAAAAAAAAAAAAAAAAAAAAAAAAAAAAAAAAAAAAAAAAAAAAAAAAAAAAAAAAAAAAAAAAAAAAAAAAAAAAAAAAAAAAAAAAAAAAAAAAAAAAAAAAAAAAAAAAAAAAAAAAAAAAAAAAAAAAAAAAAAAAAAAAAAAAAAAAAAAAAAAAAAAAAAAAAAAAAAAAAAAAAAAAAAAAAAAAAAAAAAAAAAAAAAAAAAAAAAAAAAAAAAAAAAAAAAAAAAAAAAAAAAAAAAAAAAAAAAAAAAAAAAAAAAAAAAAAAAAAAAAAAAAAAAAAAAAAAAAAAAAAAAAAAAAAAAAAGGTACCCAGACAATAAATTATGAATCGTTTTGAAGTGGAACTTCTATATAGATGGAGGGTATTCGGATTCTTTCTTTTAGGATAAAGCGTTACGGTCGCGTGGAGGGGGTAGACGAAATATCACGTGGTGAGAGATCCGGCAGTGGCGGAGGGAAACATGTCCGTTAAAGTTTCACTTCTACCATGTGTCCCAGTACACATTTTTTTTTCATTACTATAAAAAGTAGTAAGTACTTTTTTTAACTAGTGCATAAAATTAAATAATTATATACCTGTGACATTAGTATGGTGTCATCTGATTCACATTCCTCGGCATGGCTTTCAATCAGGCTCTCTCTGCTTGCCATGACCTGCTGGAAATACAATACTTTATTATGAAATATCCTGTTATTTTCTCTTCTCTATGATTTTGTTCATGGTTATAAATATGTTTATTTGGTTTTAGGTCTAAATCACAAATAACTTAAACAGCTAGGCTATTGAGCAATCCTATAAATGATATTTATTTTGCAAAAATAACTATGTAGTTGTATTTTTTTTTGTCTTTTGGACTCACTTCCAGTTGACAACGATGCGGATGAATTTTTTGGTGCCATATTTTATTTAGGAGTTGTTATTTTTATTTTATTGTATACACTTAAAATAAAAATAACAACTCCGAACTAACTTAATACTAATCTAAGTTTTTAAAATATAAAATATACCTACCTACATGTTTATAAATATATATATTTTTTTGTTAAAAGGATATTTGACTTAAAATATCTAATTAGTCCATCAGATAGATTTCTAAAAAATATTGAAAACATATTTTTTCTTTCATGTCGACATTACAGTGCGTGAAAACTCGCAACTTCACTTACCAGTACACTTTTCACTGGAAAGTGACGTTACAAGCCAGTGGGGCATGTTTTTTTATGCCTTTTTCTTCGTATATTTTAATGGATTTGTTAAATAAAAATACGTATCCAATATTTTTCGATAATCTAACTGACAAACTAAATAGAATCATATTTTTTTTAACCCAGGCAACATCCCTATTAATATCTTATTTGTCAAATTAAACTAGATGAGGCTGGTGTTTCCTAGCTGACTATCCTGAGAAGAAACACCAAATCAAAGTCTAATATTACTGCTACTTTTTTATGAATTAGTTTAAGCATCAATTCACTTCCAGGGTCTATTTCACAGGAGCCATACTTTTCCCAGGGATCCACAATTTGCTTATGGCACTTAGCAATGAAGATACTTTCAGAATTTTGAGAAACAGATCAATACTTCAAGGCACAAACAGCTAATTTTAGTAGTTAGAATAAGATATTTTATCATTTCCATAACTGTTAATTTATAGGCCTATGAAATTGGACAGGAATTTATATTTTCAATTGTAGTGGTACCGAAAGCAATATATCTTAGCTTTTATGTACTTACCTCTAAAAAGATTGAAAATTCATTTGAGAATAAACTGGTAGCATTCTATAACTATTACTTATAGTTATAGAATGTAGTAAACTATTACAGACAACTTGAAATTCTTGTGTACCTAGTCATTGCACAACAATCTTATATAGCAGTATTGTATATTACCTTCAAGCCCATACAAATAAACATAAATCCATAATCCCACCTAATAAATAACTAAACAATACCAAGAACATTAGAAAACATATATCAGACACACTTCCTTGTACTTTTACAGCAGTGTTTACATGTAATCTACGCGGAAGACGCATCTCATTAGAAATATTTCCGTAACAAGGCGCAATTATCTTTTACAACGTTCAACGTCTCACCTGCAGGTAAGGGTTGTCTTGTCGCGACAGTCTTAAAGCCTCCATGTCCTGTGCGATATTCCTCGTTCGGCCAGGAGTCAGCAGAACCGCAGGAGACCCCGTTAACGGCGGAGATAACACTGAATTACACCAAAACACGCGATTTAACACACCAACTTTACATAACTGTTTTTGAACAGTTTTCCGTAACTTACCAGACAAAGAATCATTGCTTGCCTCCATTTTTACACTAAATATACTTTTCATTTGGTCTATTTATCACCAGCTATAAGAAAACTTCATGAATAAGGTCCCTCGAATGAATATTTAAAAGGGAATGATTACACATTCAACAACTATCGTATCAATTATCGACGTCGAAAACCATAAAATCGAAACGACATAAATTCGTATTTATTTAGTCTTTGTTGTGTTCTTGCTATTTTCATACATTTTAGAAGATTTGAAGCAAAAGAACGGAAAACCACTGATAACGATTGACTGCAATCTGCTGCGTGCGATTGACAACTTGACAGCTATGGCGATCGTTCGGAAATCCGTAATCAGAAGTTAGCCCGATAGATTAAAAATAAATCCCGTTCAGAAATAAGGCACATGGGTGGTGAAATCTTCTCTGCCGCCGTGGGTAAGATGGAAGAGCGATGCTAGCTTGAAAACTTTGATAGTTTCGAAAGGCCTTTTATAGTTTTGAACACTTATACAGATATGGAAATTACTTTGTCGACTTATGTATAAAAGCAGGCCTATGTTGAGATGAGATATCGCTCGCTCTTGCATTCTGCCCTCTCTTAGTTCTTGAGCATACCTGCATCAATCAACAAAATAACTTGTATTTGAATATGAAAAACAAGTAAATGAAGCTGAAAACTATTCGAGATGGTTGGCAAATATTTTCTCGATTTTCGAAAGCACTTTGTCTGCTCTTCACACACATTTTAATACTCTCATCAACCCAACCAACTTGCGGACAAATAGTCCATACTGTCGTGACAAACAATGATGCAAGAACATTCGAGAAAAAAATCTGCGGCACAAATGGACCCCTCCCCGCCCCCCGAAATGATGGGTTGAAACTGCTGTCGCTGAGTCCCGCGCTCCATTTGGGGGGTGACACCACATTATCCGCCCCGGGTGTCACCCATGCTAGCTACGCTGCTGCTCACGCACCAGCCACCGCAACAGAAGTCGACTCCCTCGGCGTAGAGTCGGAGGGCGATTACCGGCCACCGTAGGCACGGGCCCGCGGACGAGCGTTGGGTGGCTTGCCGCTCGATAAGAACCCTGGGCCGGGTCGACGGCACGTAGTGTTCCACGCACGAAATAGAAGGAGCCCGCTAAGGCGGCCAGTGCTTGCCAGGGTTGCGGAATTTGTTCGAAAGAGTCACCGCGACCCTGGAAAGCATTAGACAAAGCGGTTACTCATTAGAAGGAAAACGGATAGGTTTTAGTCAGTAAGTCTGATATTCCCTTTCACCCAGAGCGGAGGGAGTCATTTGATGGTTTACCATCCATAAAAAAGGCGTTGGTTGCAGGATCGAGGCAAAGCAAGCTCTAAAACTGTGAACATGTAGGTATCTACGACTAACGAATCTGATCGGACTTACGGCTTATTACGAGTTTTGTAGCTAAATTAACTGCAATGCAACTGCTTCAATCAAAAGGCGCCACGACACAGCACAGTAATGTGAACCCGGCTTTAGGGTGCATTTCCACCAGAGATGTGCGAGGAAAATGAGTGGCGCTAGGATGCGTTTAACAAAGCTGTGAACCGTTGTGAGCGTTTCCACCGGAGATGTGCGAGGTATCCGAGCTGTGAAACGTTACGCAGATGACCGGTGCGAGGATGTGTAGTGGACTCTTTCAGATGTGATGTTAGCAGTTTCTCGTTCGCGTCCATCCCTCGCTACGCATCCTCGCACGTCTCTGGTGGAAACGTACCCTTACAATTCCCAGATTGGGGTCAATAGGCTGTTTATTAACGCTCGACGATGCACTTCAATTCTGCGTCAGTAGGCCTTGTCCATTTATTCTCCTTATATATGCCACCCCATTGTTGCTTTGTTACACCTAACTACATTTTTGAAGCGAAGTAGTAAATAGTTGTGGTTCAATATTAGATATACAATCCCAGAAAACGACAGCGATCAGGTTAAGGAGACTGTCGTAAACTACGTTTCTAGTTGCATTACATAGCGGGCTACCGATTAATAATGTGATCAATCGCTCGATCGTGGCTCGCAATGTAATAAATAAACTTGCGATTTGCAAGCAGGTAAATCCGCAACCTAATCAAAAGCAATGAGGTAACAATCGTGTGATTGATGTACTGGAGATTACCGGCTTTGAGGAACGAAATAAGGAATTCCACACTATCAAAATAAAACCAAGGTTTCGGAACACAATATATGAATTTATTAATGTGAACGAAGGCACTACCTTATCTAAAAAGGCACCTTTCTGATACTGCTCTAATAATGCGACAACTTTGTAAATAACTCTTTCAGCGTCGATCATTTCA
Source organism: Mamestra configurata (assembly GCA_002192655.3). Taxonomy (NCBI): domain Eukaryota; kingdom Metazoa; phylum Arthropoda; class Insecta; order Lepidoptera; family Noctuidae; genus Mamestra; species Mamestra configurata. The sequence continues at coordinate 514,965 of NDFZ01005330.1, forward strand.
AGGAATTTATCAAAGCAAACTCTATTTACAATATTATAATTTATGCAATTCATTGTCATGTCAGATTTATAGCAAAAGCAGCAGTTTATTAAAACCATTGTTAAGACTAGTTTGAATTAATTTACATATGAAATTGTTTTATATATTATCATAATTTGTTCGTTTTATATTTCGTTGTCTGTTAGCACGAAGAGGGCCGCGCTGCCGTAGTCTAGTATTCTACTCTTGATTCCCTTCAGCTTGTCTATGTAGTGCTTGTGAATCTTTGTGGTAGTCCTCTTGTAGCGGAGGGCCGTTATCATTTTATCTACAGTGTAATGCAGCCAAAGGATGTTTGTGTAAGGCGCGAAGTTCTTCCAATCATTTCTGTAAAGAAGGTAGTAGAACATTAGTATTGTTATAATCATATAGACAACGAGGCAGATGACATAATCTAATCGAATAAAGAGGCCAAATTGTTTATTTGATATTTGTAAAATGTAGGTAATCCCTAAAGGTACTCCCTTGGAGAATTCGCCTATAAATAATGTAACGACACAGATTCGAGTGTTACATCAGTGAGGGAGGAGAACTGAGCATTACAGTGTAATGTAATGTTACAGATTCGAGCATAACATTGGTGAGGCAAGAGAACTGCGCATTACAGTGCGCAGCCTGATGATACAATGTGTAAAATCGAATCTGAAATGTTACATTAATGCTTGGGATATTTTTGATGTGTAAAATCTTTCCTCTCGCTTTCCTGCAATCTGTGGGAGTGTTTTCGTGAAATGGGACGGAACTGTGTAACAGGAAGCCGGGGAAGCGCGCGCTATTTGATTTGACCAACGAACGCGCCCTATTCGATTTGACCAATGAGCGCGCGCAGTGGTCCAATTGGCTGTCAGTTGTTACTTTTAATGTTATGTTGCTTTTTACCAAGGTGAGTCGTCAGATGTTACACATCCTATGCGACTACTGTAAGACTCGCTCGTCTTTTTATCCTGAATAAATAATGCTCAGTTCCTATGTGATAAGCCACGGGGAAAAATCATCAACAACACAGGGCATTTCCATAACAATAATACCTCCTATTGCGTACGTCTGCAAATACTACAATTACAAACATTATCTATGACATCTACAAATATTTAGCTGTGGCTAAGATGTCTTGTCAATATTATCAGAAGTTACACTTTGATTTTCCTTGCGTCATTTTGTCTGACGTACTTGCTACACGTGGCTTCTGCAATCAATTCATGTTTTATTCATAGCTATCGAGCTAAGTCTTGTGGGAGGAAAACGAGGAGGAAGTTAGTAATATAACACGGCCACTAGGGGGCATTCCCCAGATATTTATACCCGGCCTTTGGGGGATTGACGTCAAGAACACACATTTGCGAATGTCCTTTTTCATTAGTTTTGAGCTTCAACATGAATTTAAAGTGGAGCACTTTACTCGTTAATTGACGAAGATGTCAGACAGATGGCAAAATGCCAGATATCAATGGCAGGTGGTCTTGGGAGTCGTTAATCTAGCAGAGCTTTCTAGTAAAACAATTTTATGTTAATGTCAAGGAAGTTACAACTAAATACAGTAGCCAGATCATCATTCATCTACACAGCTGGCGCTCGGTGTTTAAAATCTCTGTTATCTTTTGTTATGTCAATTACAGTTTTTATTTTTGCCCAGACAACATTTATCTTGAGGCTTGAGAGTAGCTGATTTCCTGAGCAGCATAATGGTCTATTATATATTGTGGAACACATGCTCTTGGGCGGGTCAGGGAGATCATGACGGACGCGCTTCGCAGGTTGGCTGGTAAGCAGCAAGGTGAGATTTTTGTTTGGGACAAGCCCGCTGCACTATTTCCTAGCACTGCAACACCTGAGAGCCAGAATCAACAGTAGCGAACATCAGGTAACCGCCGTGACAATGAAACTCGACGAATTAAACTGTCCTGAATCCCGCAACGAAATAAATTAGAAAAAAACAGTAGTAGAGCAAGAATACGAGGAGCGTATCATCAAATGCCTTTATTCCGCTCTTGGTGGAGCGGAAGGGCGTGTCAGACTCTTACTGACTAAAACCATGTTCCTAATGATTGTAGTATAGACAACATGAGCAGTTCCTTACCCCAACTTGTCTCTCATGAGGCGGTACACCTCGAACTGGTAGTCTCCCACGGCGTCGAACAGCGAGTCGTCGGTGGCGAGGTCGTTGTACAGCGCCGCGCACTCGCCGCCAGCCAGCGGCAGAGACACGCGCGACAGCGAGTAGTCGATGATGGTGGCCGCCACGCCGCAGCGCGGGACGCGGTGCGCTCGGCCGCGCAGCACGAACGTGGAGTACTGGGGGGACAACATTGCTTATTAGTAAAAGAGAATAAGAAAGAACAACAAAGATGACCTTAACATTTTTTTAATTTCTCTAGTCCACAGCGCCAGAGCCTATAGAGCTACACTGAGTTCATATACCGCATAGGTAGGGATTTGGCAGCACTTTTATGCGGTACACGTGGACTGGCACTGGACTGTTAGCATATTAAGAAACAATATGTCTTTGGTTTGGAAATGTATTATTGAAGTCTTAAGTTTAATTGAATATTGAAAAAACTCATTATGATTTCGGCAAGTGCATCAAAGAGTGGGGAGATCCTGTTAGCTATTCGGGACGTTCATGTCCTAATAACTCGTCACGCTGCGTTATTCCTGATCTTAGAGTAGCGTCATAAACCTTTTAGAACAATAAGGCCCGCTCGCACCAATCAGAGTTATCTTATCTTACTCGTTAGTTAGTAAAACGGGTCCATTATGTATGAAATAGTTATTACAAAACCTCGTGTTAGCAATTAACCGTCGAGTAAACTTTTAGGGGCAGTGGGCCTTAATGGCTAACATTTCTGCAAGTATGTATTCTTTTTGACCCCCAAATGTTAATAAAGTGCGAATAACCTTGCGTCGGAGGCTGGAACTTGAACCTGTAAGGTTGCAAACCTTTAACCTTTAAGAGGCCTACCCAGAGAGGTCGGATCTAGGTGACTTGAGTTAAAACCGTCTGCGACTGTTTACGAACGTCGCCAATATACCGTCTATGTCTAGTTTTGGCGACAATTTGACGATAGGCACATACCAGTGAAGTAAATTATAATCAGTGACTTACAGCGGGGCTTTCATTTCAAATATTGCATACTAGCTTCTGCAAGAGGTTTCGCCCGCGTGAAAGTAGAAAATGGTTGGTCCCAAGGAAACATACTCCCGGGATAAAGAGTATCCATAACAATATGTCCTATTACAGAACATGGTCTACCTATGTGCAAATCGTTCTAACGGTTGAACGATTCGGTTGATACTGAAGAGAGGAGAGAGAAAGAAACGTGAAGGGAGAAGGTGAGCAGACAAGATTGATTTAATTTCGCATTTATATTATTAATGTGAAGAGATCGAGATTTAAAGCTGCAAAATTAATACTGATAGTAATTACTTATCAAATTCATAACGTGTTTCCTAAAATCGTCACTAAATATCCTTCTAGAATATAGGTCTTAGTCAAGGTTATCAAAATGTTATATGACAGGAAATGGCATATTTTGATTACAAATTGAGTTATCTTAATTATTTTATACTGTTTTGGTCGTCATTGATTGATAGCAATAAATCGCAACCTGGAGATAGTCAGTTGAAAGTATTTCGATAAAATCTGTCGCATCATTCGATGCACAATGATTTGCGATTAATAAAACAATAACAATACCACAAGGTCACGACTTACATCTGGGCGGCTTACGATAAATTATTATTAAAGAAAAGGTAAATAAATAAATCGACTCCCAATTTTTCAAATTGAAAAAAGGTCTGGCCAGGCCATTACATATCTACAAAATAGACAGAGAAGTCAAATATTTCAAAAAATATCTCAAAGATCTGTCTACTATTTGGATCTAAATATAAATATTAACACTTGAGGTACCGGTAAGATTAAAATTCAAATTAAATACTGTTATCGGTAACAATTTCGCCCGGGTTATATGCGAGGGTTCGTTGACCCGTAACCCTAGGACGTTACCTCGAGTAGACGAGACGGTTGTCCGCGAAGTCATCCACCTTATATGGGGTGAGTGGTCTTTCGGCAAGGTTAAAACCGATGTAGAAGTATTCAGTGCAAAGTACAACAATGACGCTTATACAATTTATGTTACGTAGTGCAGCTGGTTTTGGCGCGCAATTTGTAATTCGAACGTGGTGCTTTTTTTTTCTTTTTCAGCCAGTGTTATAGCCGGTTACTGAGGTAATTCAACCGTTTTTTTTTAGGTTGACAGTTTATTCACATTCTTGGCAATACTATCTGGCGTCGGTTTGGAGTCATGATACTATATAAACATTGTTGACGCTAGCCGGAAAACGAATATTTAAAAAACCCGTTTATTGAATTAAATACAATATGTTTTATTAATTGCTCGTATGCGTCAGTGAGTTTGTTATTGTGATTTCCGAAATAGCTAGACCCGAAAGCATTATTCAAAAGGGGATTTTGTGGGTTAAATCCAAATGGAATATTTGGCACAGACTAGGAAAGTATACAATCTCCAACTACGTAAATAAATAATTATGATTCTGCATACAAGATTTGCCAACTTTGTTATCGTTTGTTCACAGATCATTTTATCAGACATTGCACAATATTTTATGATTTTTTTGTAGTTTTGAGTAACGAAACATTGCGCAATACTTCATACTCCGGGATCGTGGAGAGTGTAGATGTGAGTGATTTCTCTAATCCCATTAAAATTCAACGTTGAAACAAAATTCCGAAACGAATTAAAATCAAAATATTCTATTATTATGATTTATTGTTCCAAGAGGGTTAAGTAATACGGAATAATAATTTGTTTAGCGTACTTCAGATAGAAACATCAGGTACTGCCTTAGTTCTAGTACTAGGAGATGATCCACGTCCATCATCTGCCTAGCCTTTTACCAACTATATTGGCGTCGGCTGTAGCTGAATACCAGTATTTTAGTTAAAAACCGCAATTTTTTTTTTAATCCGTGACCATTTTAACCTGTGGAGATGTGGAATTCTTTCTCAGGCCACTTATCCAGACTAAAACATCAGATAGCAAGTCACTCAGACAATAGATCGGCACATTACTGGGCTGGGCAGTCGGCGGCACTCGATACGTCGCGCCACAACGAGCGCCATCGCGATCAAATGAACAGACAATGGTAACGTTGTCATGGATACTGCACCACTTCGCTTTAATGCTTTTGTTTTCACTGGCAATTTGCAATTTTGTACTTTGATTGCTAGTTCGGCGTATCGACAAGTATAGAGTTAACGTAAGGTAGTACTTTCTTGTAAGATTTCACCTATGAGCTGTGTGACTGACATGTGAAATGTGACGAATGAAAAAAAGAAGCGAACTATAACCAAGACTGGGTTGATTCCTGGCTAGTTATGATGATTGGCAGAAATGCGGAAGTGTCGTTAACTGGAAGGTACATTCCCTACTTAAATAGCCTATTTTCATAGAAGAAAAGGAGATTTTTCAACATACCTTCTCTTCAGTCGGTGCTATGAGCACGTTTCCCCAATGCAAGTCTCTGTGCTCAAACTGGAACGCCTCCTCTGCAACTGCCAGACCGTACGCAACCTGGTAATGTTAAAAAAATATGTTAGAAAAAGCTCTATAAATTATAATTCAACAACCAACACAAGTCAATATACAAAACATGTTACACAAAAAAAAACAATATTACAAAAAGAATCTTCAAAACAACCTAAAAAACAAAGTTAGCTACAATCATACAACAACAACAACAACAATAATGCAAAACAAAATTAGAAAAACACATGCTGCCAAAAAATAAAATTAAAAACAATGTTTTAAAAAAAGAATCCACACACTGGTAACACATGAAAAGCGCGCGAAAGCGACCTCAGAGGATAAGTGATAATCTAGTCAAGATACGTGATCAACTTGAAACTAGACTATCGCTTATCTTCCGTGGAAGCTACTTGCATGCAGTTGGGTGGCACTGAAAAAAAAAATACACAAAAAAAAAATCAAACAATGCGTTATGGCTTCTTTACGTAAGTATATTTATATCTTCATTGCATCAAACGAAATCTTAATAGTACACCAAAATATTTACCAGCTCGTTTACAAGAAATCTCAATTTTACGAGTACAATGGCGGCCTTATCGCCGACAGCTATGTCTACCAGACAGCATTAAGTAAAGAAGCCATTAAAACAAGTAATTGCAGTTTTCTATATTAAAATTATCGAGATTGCAACATCAAATCATTAAGTGACACTAATGTACGTAAGCACAAACGCAGTTATCTAGCTTTCTATTCACAAACACATCAATCATTCAGAAAGTCAGTTACTCTATGTGAACAACAAAAAATGCACTATGTTTTTAATCAAAGTGTTACTAAAAAAAATTTGCAACTCACACATTCACATTGATATTTTACACAATTTATGATTACTGGTAGACCAAGTCAATAAAACAAACATCAGGGGCAAGGGAAGTCTTAAAACGATCGTGATTCCGCTCTAAGAGAGAGACGAAGCTATACATAGCGTATAGCACTATCCCTTTTACATCGTCGGAATTGGATGGCATTAGCACGTCATAGTAACCGGATGTTAGTGATGATCAGTGTATGAATCATCCACTTATATTTAACAAATTATATTCTGAAGGAACAAATGCAAAACTCTTTGTATTATTTGTATCTAATTCTATTGTATCCCCGTGTTTTTTACCCTCGTTATTTTATTTAGCTATGTACGCAATACACTGATTTCAATATACATATAATAAGTGTATTGTGCTTATTTTTTATTCCTTTGGAGAACCGACTTAATAAATGAGATCTTTTCAAGATCGATCGGGCAACAATCCAACCTCTCGTCTAGAATTGTCTTGGTCGACAAGCAAACACAAAACATCAATACAAAAAAAAACACATGCCACAATCTTTAAAAAAAAAACAATTCAAAAATCGAAGCGACAACTCAACATACCTGCATAAACAAAGCATACGCCTGTTCAGCGTTATTGAACTGATAGCTCTCCAAGTCCTGGCCCGCGTTCGCGAGTTCCAGCACTATGAACTGCTGGTCGACCGGCAATATCGCCGGGTTATCGTTCTCAGAGCCTTTACACTCGTCGTACAGATCCCAAAGATCGAGCAAGCGGGCTGGGTAGCTGCCGTATACGCACCTTACTGCTAGTACCTGTGACGATAGAGGATATTGGTCAATAATAACTATTTATTAAAGCTTAACAAAAAGGGGCGGAATCTTATAGGTGTCACCGGAAAATAGCAAACTACGTAAGATTATAAAATAACTTGAGATTGTAAACTCTCGAGAAATTGTCAACTGAACATTTGGAATACTATTTTACGCATCAAAAATTTTAGTCTATAATCTCGCGAAACCATTCCGATAAATTGGGGAATTTAACCGTTTTCATGTGATAGTAAAACTGGAAACAAGGCTCTCATTGGTCTATTCAGAGAAAACAAAGACCGATGAGGGGCCAAATTTCCAATTTAACTATCACACCAAAACAGATAAATTGTAAACCAGACAGCTGATTGGTCGCCAGTTTGTTAGCGACGGCTGCCAATATGTTGATGTCTTTTTTTTTTGGGACAGCACGCCACCGTAATCCCAATCACTGCAACTCTTGAAAGCCAGAAGCCCAGAATCAATAGAAGCGATCACCGGAATAGTGCCAAAGCACTAAAACTCGGCGAATCCCAGAGAAAGATTAGTTAGAAAAGAACAGCTGAGGAGCAAGAAAAACATGATTGAATGGTGATTTTGTTTCAGGTGTATTAGAAGTCTCCAAGCGGACGTAGTACACCCTGAGTAGTCTCCTCTCCGCTACCGAAACATGACCCGAGACACGAAGGTTATATTCCCGGGTGGTCTCAGGTCACAAGATAACTTATCTCGACAGCGCTCGCGAGTCTAATTTCAAGAGCTGGCAAAATATTATATTACAAGCTACCGCTCGCGGCTCCGCCCGCGTTTATGTCGAAAATTATCCCAAGGGAACATATTCCCGGGATGAAAAGCATCCTATGTGTTATTCCAGACAATAATCTACCTCTGTTCCAAATTTCATCGAGATCCGTTCAGCCATTCTGACGTGAAAGAGTAACAAACATCCATCCATCCATCCTTTCGCGTTTATAATATTAGTAGGATACTAGCGGACGTCACGCGATTTCACCCGCGTAGTTCCCGTTCCCGTGGGAGTACGAGGACAAAATATAGCCTGTTACTCGCTGATAATGTAGCTATCCATTGCTGAAATAATTTTTCAAATCGGTCCAGTAGTTTTTAAGTTTATTCGTTACATAGAAAAATACAAATCTTTCCTCTTTATAATACTACTAGTGTAGATAAAAAAATTCATACATTTCACGAAAACAGCTTTAATTTTTAAATAAGCATGTGGCAATGATCAAATCTACTAATAACAGGAAGCTCTAAAATTAACGTAGTTTATAAATACATAAACGAGTCTAGCCCATTTCGTTTTCTTTGGCAAAATCTTGCGAAGTAACTGCGGCTTCTCGATAAGATTACACTTCCAACAGACTCATCTGTACAATAGGGTTAACCAATAACATTAAGTCCGCCCATGTACCACTATTGCACATTAAGTTTAACCTTTTGAAAGCCAGAGCGTAAACGCATCGGCGTGCCCCCGACGCCAAGCCACAAATTCGCCGTACTTTTTGTCATATATTTGTGACGTTTGGCGTACAGGGCACGCGCTTGCTTGTCATGTATCCGTGACAAGGGCGGTCAAAAAGTTAAATAAATAAATAAATAGCGATCTAAGAAAAAATACAAGCTACTTAAAAAATCCATAGGTCAAACGACAGAAGCACAGCGTATTTAAAAGTCCACCATTCAATAAGTGCAAGGCAATGTCCGATGGCCGGCCAATAAAACGTGAAGACCACTTGCCACAACAAAAAATATGCAGCAGCTGCCCGCATTTGTCGTTTTATAAAGTCCGAGAGGAAAGGAAGTAGCATGTGCCAGCAAGTAAGCTTGCAACTGTTGCAACCTGTTGCCATGCGGAATTTTAAAATAGATATCCTGTTTAGAGTTAAAATGTCAGTAGATACATGGATCTAACTGACAGGAAAATGGAAATTATGTTGTTTCTAGTTGGATAACTTATGTAAGTGCAGTGCAGTATGTAAATCTGTATGTACAACATAAGGACTATATTCTAACCAGGCTTATTTATTTATTCATCCTTGTGGACTATCGATTCACAATATTAAAGACAAATAGGTCAGCGCTATCATACAATGGCATTGAAACACAAACAAGAGCGGTTCTTCAAAGCCTTAAGTACTCAAAATCAAGATTACAGTTGTAAGTAATAATCGTATGAACGACCTCTAACTTCAGAAGGCGGAATCGTAAAAATCTGTCTAGAGATAAGGTCAAATTGCACATTCATACAAAACATGATAACATACCACAAAGGATTACCTACCGCACACATAATGAGTGGGACAACAATGAGTAATTGTGATAGAAAAATAAATAAATTCCGACATTTTAATCATAATTTATAATTGGTTTTAACAAACGCAAATTATGCGCCAGCTGTGCCAAGAAGATAGGGATGTCTTGTTCCGATAACAGTGCGGCCTGGTTACCTTATCAAACAAACAAACAAACACTGTTCGTTTTCGTGAATACAATGATTCATGCATTAATTTATTCGAAAGTAAAATTTTTACGCGTTCCGTACGTTGGAAACGGTGATTCATTTTCCTAGAAGCGGTCCGTGACGAGCACAGTAATGACCTCATTTTGTATGGCTATTGATTTTACGTGTTATGCTAAACGCATCCATGACGAATGCGGAATTATGTTGTTATTTACGATAAATGGCTAATGACCGTAAGGATAAGGTTGCTAATGAATAAATGAAGTCGTTTAAGGAAAATAATCGTGATAGGTCTACCTACGAAGTTCCTGATAGAACCTTATTGCTGAGGACATAAGGGCGAAAAGTAGTCGGTGAATTAGCACTAGAACTCCGTATAGCAACAGCATATCAAGTAGAAACATTGCATGCATAGACGTCGAGTTTCTAAACTTATCGACAAACGTGATGAAAGATTAAATAATCCGTTGTACTCTGTTGGCTTTTTACAATTTTATCGTGCAACATAGATAAAGCATATTTCTATAGTAAACCACAATTGCTAGACGATTGTTGGTTGATAAAAAAAAGATGATGAATAAGCCGGCACTTCAATTTGCAACATTATTAGCTGAGAGAGCAACGATGACGTAAGGCGTCGATCGCAGCGCAGCAGGTAGAATAAATCTCAACTCGAGCTATTATTTTGTTAGAATCGGGGACCCTTTTAACAGGTAGAAAGGCCCCACATCCCGAGACCAAAATTGAGAAAGGGCGGCATATAATTTAATTCACAAAGTCGACCAGATTTTGTTATTCTCTTTATCAGTTCTAAGTGGATGACTATCATGTTTGAGATACCAAGAACCTATCAGTTTTGCCTCGGAATTTAAACATTGTCTGGAATGCAGATAGGATTCCGAAAAGGTTGGATCGTTAGCGTTGAATACTGATTATATTTACTATGGATCAACAATGCCTAACGACGTTGTTATTGCCAAAACGTGCACGAAATGATTAACAATGTGACTTTAATGAGATTTATTCAATCGTGATGAAAAATTGCCGGTATCATTTTGGATTTAGAATACGATTTGTCGTCAATCAATGATAGGAAATAATGCTGCTTACCCAACACAATAGAACACAAGAGGAAAACCGGAATAATTCCCGGGAAAATACAACAGCAATATTTTCCCTGTTTCAACTGTATTTCTCAGAAACTTGGGGGCATGGCCAACACGCATTTACATAAACGTCAAACAGTAAGATATGACAGTTCAATCAGTGCATGCAATGTTTATACTATCATCATAAGTTACTACGCCAGATGCTACCTATCATTGACTCGTGGTAGAATTTATCTGCTCGATATTGATATGTTTTTCATTTCACCTTCAATACGTACATATTGATCTAGTTATCTAGGAAAATTGTTTGGACGCAATTTCGAGCTGTTTGTTGAGTCGTTAGATGAATTGAATGGAGATGTTTGGACTCGTAACCTTTCCGAGTATTGGCTTATTTGACCTAATTCGGCGGCGCGGGTATTCTGTACGAGTTCATTCTCATCGGGATAAATATTTGTTTGATTTGACCTACAGATATTTTGGATCGAGATGTTTTCGACTCGTACGTGATGTTTTTCCGAATACGTTTATCGAATTGAAATTATCTTAGCACGTATTCTTTATCAAGGGGCAACAATAAGTTCTGTTGCGAAGCATTTAGTCAGGTCGCGTCATTTATCAGTTTTCCAATAAACTCACATCTCGGACAATCAGAATAACATTGCGTAACTGTCCATTGTCTCGCGTATCATTTTTCACACGGCTTACGTCATCGGTTTGCACTTATGAACTAACCAAAGAGTTTGAATGCAGGCTCGAATGAGGTTACGTATGACAAATGATGTAAGACCTAAATAATTCTCGCGTGTTAGATTCATTGAAGAAATTACTCGAGATTACCGAGTTGAACTTTGGTCTGCAGAACGGAGGTCAATGTTGATGAAAAGAAAAAAAAAAAAAACTCTTAAAGTTAAAGTCTTCGCATCGACGAAACATATTACTATGTCTTTGAAACGTTTTATTCTTAGAAAAAGTGTTCATAGATAACCCTCGCTCCGGGGAAAACGAAGGTTACATACTCCTTGGGTTACGTCAGGCTCGTACCGAATAAAACCTTCATCCAACTAGTGTCACGGACAGGGTATCGATTGCGTCGACCGCGGATATAAGACAAAACCTTCAAATACATAGTAGATGTGGGTCGAATAGAATTGAAATAAATGAAGTGCGATTGGAGTGAGCTATATCCAGTAGTGGTTTGTGTTTTGAGGCTGTTGATTATTATTGATGGGCTCTCATTTGACCGCAATTAAGTGATATTGCGGTAATAGGTAGTAAGCGATAATTTCGTCGACAATGAAGAAAGTTTGCCTAGAAGTAACCCATTCACTCTTGACTTTAAGGTTGTATACCTATCTGAACATAGAGGCAGGGAATTCCACTCCCTGTATGCTGAAAGTATTCACAAAAAAATGGGTTTGATGATACTAAAGCTACGTTTACTGACCTCGTTGAATATATCTGAGGCATTCTCTATAGCATGTAGATCCAGCGCTTCGACGTCTTTCCCTTCATCAAAGTGGCGATTAATTTCGGCTATGGGAGCGCGGAGTGCGCTCAATTCCCTGTGGAAGAAAATAACTTATAAGCACCACTTATTGGCAATAAGGTGAAGAATGAAACCTTACTTAAATTGTTTTTCTGGAAAATTATATGCCAAATGATTTGACTGGCCTGTTGGTCGAGTGGTTAGTGACCCTGACTGCTAAACCGGAGGTCGTGGGTTCGATTTCCACCCAGGACAAATCTTTGTGTGTTGCGCATGATCATTTGTTCTGTGTCTGGGTGTAATTTGTCTATAATATGTATGTATTTAGAAATATATAAGTATGTTTATCAGTTGTCTGGTTACCATAGTACAGGCTCTGGCTAGTTTGGCATCGGATGACCGTGTGTGAGTTGTCCCAGGATAAATGCAGACTTTATTCAAGTTCTCCGAAGACCTTTCAAACCTTTGTAAGTTACGTAATTTTCTCGCCCAAACAAAAGCTTTAAGGAAAATAATATTTTCCTCAAAGCTTTTAGAGGGAAACCCAGGCTTGTACAGAAAACAATTACATACCTAGCTAAAATACAATAAATTAGTACTTATGAAGCAGAACAATGATTGTTATATAAACCGGTTGCTAACTTCATCGTTTCATTGCGGAAGTGAACCGTTTTATTCAAGATCGTGGCGCATAGATTAACCGCAAACAGTATGTTTTATTTTCAATGAAAATGGGTCACTTCAGCACTTCGTTCCACGATACATTAAGTGGATATTTGCTTGGCATAAATAACGCTTATAGGCACTCACTATAATTTACAACTACGGTAATGAATCTGATAAAATGACCCAGATAAATTAGTATAGCGATGTGTTCTTTGATATTGAATAAAACTTTACATAATTTAACGAAGAAGTAGTATCAGTTAATTACAAGATGTCTGTGATAGTACGCCAAACATTTTATGATTGATATCTAAATTAGGAAATTAATGTTTGCGCGAAATATACGTACAAGGACACTTAATATTATCATAGAAAATAATCGATTTTTGATAGCAAAAGATTACATGAATGGTCGGCTGACTAGATAAACTTATTTGGTAGCTGATAAATTCAATAATTCAGTACCATTTCCCCTAAATTACCTACTTAGTCATCATTCGACAGGAAGCAATGTCAACCGGTTTCATAATCATTACGTTGCAAGTCATTTCCAGTCCAAAAGACGGACGGTTTTTGAAAGTGAAAGTTTGTAACTTACGACATGACTTTAATACGATTGAAAGAGTGTTGTATTCGTGAAAATTATACCAAATTCTGTTCCGTTTATGTTGACATTGAGCTCAAAACCTGAATTGAAATAACACGTAGCGGGACTGTGTCACCCTTATTCAGCCTAGTCAGTGAAACCTTGGATTCAGTGCCAAATGTACGAACAATAACCATTTAGAGAGTCTACAAGGTCTGGAGTTCTGGATGTTAGTGTGAGCTTCATAAATATAAATTACTTTAACAAACTTTTATGACAAAGGTCACAACAGTCGTTTTGGCAGAAAACAGGCTAAACAAGAGACGATTTTAACGTCGCATGCATCTATAAATCTTTATGGGTTTGCACTTAAACGACCTAGTTGAAAAATAGTAAAGAATTCAAGATATTGAGGCGGATGGTTTTACGATCTCTTCTTAGCGCTCACCTAAGAGTGTAAAAAGTTTAAAGAAATGCTAGTCCCAATCAATACAAGGCATATTTCACGAAAATCAACATAGAAACCATTCATACTATTTATTCTCAATAACAGCCTCCGAAATCCAGAATCCACAGAGGCTGACTAAAAGAAAAGTGCAGAGACATTGACGCTAAACAAGTCCTGATAAAATGATCCAATAGCTTAATAGTTAAGACATGTGGGATGTGGAATCAGCAATCCATTGTGCCAATAGTGGTTTCAGCCAATGATTTTATAGCCACAAGCTACGACCAACACCTTAGGACTCTCTCGTTAGGCAGCTGGATCAAGGGCTTGATTCAGAATGTGGTACTTCTCTTCTGCTCAGGGCTGCAAAGAGAGAAAACAATACAAGGTTTCTCTTTGGAGCCCTGAGCCAACAGTCGGTCCAGGCTAGGCCGGTAGCTTGGACCCTGTTCCCAATACAGGTGGGCAAATTTTTTAAATCTTTAAACGTTATTTTTACTTAAAATGTAATGAAAAATTAAACGGAGATGAAGATAAACGTAGTAAGTATACTCACATAGCAATCACAATTTCAGATATGATCTCGTGGAAGTCCTTCTGACTCTCCCCATTGACCTTGAGAGTGCCGGCGATAGGCACGATCTTCAGCACGCGAGCTCGACCATCGCGGGCGCGCCACAGAAACACTTCGCCGTACACACCCTCGCCAATTTTGTGGCAGTTCTTCAACACCCTAGAAGTATAAGAATTGTAAGAACAGGTAGATATTGGATTGGTTGCCAGATATGCTGGACTTTTATGTCGTTTGGGCCCAATTTTTTATATGAAAATGGCGGCTCGTCATTTTATTGGAAGATATGTTACAACTGTGTTATAAATATAGCTAAGGAACTGCTGGAAAAATCAGCCTTCAGAAAAATTTAAAATACGAATGACACAATTTTCTTCAACCCAAATACATATTATAAATGCTGAAAGACTGATCTTGTGTAGCTGTCTGTCATCATAAGCCATCAATAAAAAAAAAACAGCATTGAAAATGGTCCATCCATTTCGGAGATCAATGCCACAGACAGGTTTAACAATATTGATCATACAAGTCAAGCATATCTGTAGTGTAGGTCACTACTAAATAAAAATGGTGGTAACAACATTGAGACAGCAATATTCAAACTAAGATATTTAACTAAATATCATCTTTAAATGTAACTAGAACAGCCAATGTTTGGTGATAAGCATTATCTTACATAAACAGAACACACTACACATTCATTTCCTGATTAGATTAAGATGAAACCTTAGAAGGTGTGTTTGTTTAAATAAGAATGGGCATAGTGAGACAACTCATATAAAATTCAGGTCCTTGAGTTGAAAGAAGCAAAATAAAAAAAGGAGTAACTGGGGCTCAAATATAGGAAAGAAAGATGGATTGTGAAAGGAATGTTACTTATGAATGAAAAGAGAGAATGACAAGGGACTATAGACAAAGAAAATGTTTTACACTGACCCAGAGTAACTTGGGACTAGTGCAGGTAAATTAGTGAATGGAATCAGGAAGATTAGTGTATGGAACTCACAAAACCTAACAAAAAGTCAGTGATCTGGTGCAGTTCCATTCGTTTAAAATTGAGTGCATATTTAAATGTCAGGAGAGCAGGATAATTTAGCATAGAAACAGTGTTTGCAAAATTTTAAAGGTGTTAAAATGGCATTAAATTAACTGCAACATTGATATTCATGCATTTACTATGTTACATCAGTTAGGTTGTGAAATAGTTACTTTGTGACACAGAAAACCAAGATGGCAACTTTATTATCAGAGAAGCAAATTGATACTTAAATTCATCTCCATAACTACAAAATAAATCTTCATAACATTCACTCTCTAATTTTGAATTCCTAGTCTGTGGTTTCTTTTATAAAGATTTGAACACATGATATTTATTATGCAAAGATAACTTCAACTCTGCAACTTTCACTCCATGCATTGTATAAAGAAGTATGATCAAAGAATAGGGATGTTTACTATATTATTATTCTTGAAACTTTATTGCTACATTCAACATTATGATGTTCAATGCTGAATAATTGACAAGGTTAAGCATTGTGACACTTAAAACCTTGAATCAGAACAAACACATATTCAGTTTTCAATGAAAATGAGTTTTTAAAATACTCAAACTGAAGGGTACATGAAAGTTGAAACTTGAGATAGTGAATATAGGTTGCCAGACCCACTATAGATTGTTTAGGTTTACACATTGACTAATGCAATACATGTGATTCATTGGGTAGAGGATACAATGTCCATGCATATGACTAAAACCTGATAATACTTGCATGCATTGTGTCAGAAAATAGTGAATTTTATGTATTCTTCCATATTTGAAAACATCAAAAAATAAACACTCAACAAATCTTACCTGCCATTGTCATAAAATGAGACAGCATAGAATTATAGAGCATTTTAGTTAAAGCATCAGAAAGACAATAAGCATTTTTTCCTTGAAGACTTATAATAAAACTGCAATGTTTGAAGAGTGTCCAAAAATACACATGGAATAACCCTGACCATATATAATGCAACGTAAACTCTTTGTCTTTCCTCTTTGAAGGGAAAAACAAAAAACATCCTTCAAGCTTACTTCTCAGTTTGCGAGTAATGAACAAACAATAACACTAGCATGGAGTAGATAAATAATACAAATAAATGTTAAATGTAAAGGACAATGTACCATAGTGTACCTTGAAAAGGTCAATTTTAAAGACATTCACTCTATGACTCATTTAGATCAGGTTTTGCATAATTTTGTAGATTTCTTTAGAGAATTAATAAATGTATTGGTGTTAGTCATTCATTTTGAGGTAAATTATCTTTTAAAAGATTTTTGATCATTTTCTTAAAACTACATAAAATCATCTGAGTAAAGACTTTTTGTTCTACTTTAACTCTTAAGTCACTCAGCTGAGACAGTAACAATTACATAAAGACTTTTTGCTACTACCTCAGACAATTTCAGATTGGCATGATTACTTCCAATGACGTTAAATTGTGTAACAACAAATTAAAATAGTTTTAAATTACATATACTGCTAGCTCGAAAGTAGAGCAATTGTCTAATACTCATATTGGTATGTCATTGAATATCAATGTTTTAAAATGTAGGACAGTCATTCATACATTTACAACTTATCTGTCGCGACGCCTACCCACCTACAGATGTTTAATAACAATGCCACCATCTTGTATTTGCGTGACCTATTTAACCGCCAATTTTGTTTAGTTCTCTTTTAGAATATTTATGTGAGGAAAGAAGTTAATTCAAGAATAGAGTAGATACTCACGTGTCCGGATAGCATTCATCAAATAGTATCGCGTCCGTTTGACTGCATCGACGCAACACGTAATCCCTTGCTGTAGCTATACGGCTCGAAGTATCATGGAAGGTGTCTAGTACAGTGACCTCGTGCGTCTGATCAGCGATCGAGAGTTTGGATAATTCGATAATCGTATCATCACACTCCTCGTTCAAAAATCCTGAAAAATACAACGCGTCATTCACGAATCCACGGCAAATGCCATTCATTACAAAAAGTAGGAAGTACTTGAACGTACTTTCCCCCGTGCGTAATCGTCTCGTTGACGCAACGAAATCACGCTACGACAAAATAAAAGAAACGAAAAACACCACGAACCTGTGTATTGCAGGGAAAGATGCATGCACTTGGCTGATTTAACACTTTATTAGAACAAAGGGCGTAGAACCAAGCTGTTATCCCGTTACGGATACGCAATGGCAGACACCAGACACAAATTATATCGTTTAGCGTTCAAACACAAATTTTCACTTTTAAAATGTTTTTCTACTATTATCTTGTAATAGTATTAAAATATATAAAGTTCACTATTATCAAATTTGAAACACGCAGTTACAAATAAAAATAAAATAAAAATTATTCTGGACAAAGACCACACGACGCGTCTTCTTCCACGAAATGCACAGAACGACCACAGATAACGTAGATTCTGTCTGAACTACTAAAATGTTCTAGTGTTACCATAACAATATAACCAAAACTACTGTAATAAGGGTTGCCATATTATGGTAGTCTTCGAAACTGGTAACATTTTTGTAAATATTACGCGCGTTTGCCAATTTGTCACATATTCGGTATCATGTTCGTTCCAGTAATAGAGCCTAAGAATGAACGAGGAAACGCGAAAAATCGAGAGAAAATAAAGTAGTCTCATGAATCTAATGGATTACGCGAAAACGCTAGGGGTATGAAATTGAACTCTAGTTGACTTACTAGAAATATCACTTTTATAGGCAATTGTGTAAAACAAAACCCACCCCAAAGATGACGTTTTGACCGATTTGATAAATAGAGAGAATAACAATTTACCTTTCAAGTCATCAAATACGCTTGTGTTGCATAGACTCAGTCTTGAAATATCAGGATCCTGAAACGAGAAGTGCATGATCACTAAGCATAATCATCATTGAGTTTGAAAGTACCAATTTCTACTCTCGCTACCTATCCATTTTTCTACTATTACTCACTTTCACAATTCTGATTGTAGATCGGCACGGCTTTGATACAAATGTACTTCTGCGACTATTGATTGATTCATTGTGTAGGGAACCTGAAAAATTAAATTTTAATAAAGGTCTACAGCTTTTATTTATTTTTCTAGCAGAATAAAACACAAACCTGACATTACACTGAAACTTTGGATGGAAGTGTCAAGATTGTTCCATTTTTTGTATTTTTTTATTTGTTTTTTATGTGCCAGTAACAGCAATTACTTGGACAAAAGAGATTGAATATTTTTTAAATGATTATTATAATAAAAAATTAACGACTCGTCTAGGCTTTGCACAAGTCACTTGGGTCTTATCATATGACTCATGCATCCAAGTCATTTGGTTACTGACTGAGCAAGTCGGTTCTATGCCTTAAACTTTCGATCACTGTAGTAAATCAACATAATATACCTACCATTTAGCTCTTGCCTTTCCATAGTCTCAATGACACTTTGTCTGTATTTCCTTCCTTTCTTCTCTGTGGGTTCTTCTTCAAGAATAGACTGATCAAAATGATCAGTCATCATTGTCATTCTTCTGAATATACTCAGAGACCTCTCCCATTTCTTCCCAGGCTGAAGAACTATTCCTGGTTTCTCGAAACATGTTTTTCTTGTAGGTTCTGGACTATGTCTCATGCTTTCTCTGGTCAAGTTAGGGCTCTTTCGCCTGGAAACTGTATTTCTTCTTGGTTTAATGGAACTCTTTCTATTTCTTAAGCTCTTCCTATCAGTAATGTTGCTAATTCTTGTAGTTATAAATGATATTCTGGGGTCTTCCTTTTCTTCACAATTTGGCAAGGTTAGTGGAGATCTTTGTGGATGGTCAACATATTTCCATAATTCTAACTCTTCATCCTCACTGTTAACTTGTTTACCATCATTTAAGTTCATTAATGTTTTGTCTTCATCTACAATTTCCTTGTTAATTTTATTTTTAGGCTCTCTATTATTACTAAGCACAGTCTTATCACAATCAGTACTAGAAGATGCATAGGAATCATCAAAAATAGACATCATTGAGTTATTAGTAACTTCAATCCTCCTTCTTGTTGTCACAAAACTGACACATTTCTCTTCTTCATTAGATTCTTCATCATCGTCATTAGATGAAACAATATCAATATATTCACTAGCCTCTTTTTCTACTAAATATTTATCTATGTTCACATCAGTATTTGAGCCATTTTCAGATGTTACATCATTGGAAGCATCACTATTTTTAAAACTAGCAAATTCTTCGTCTTGAGAAAGATCCTCATCTTCTTGGCTCTCACTATTGTCATCACTTTTAGTTAATTTGCTTTCATTGATTTCTTCATTTTTTCGAGCTAAACTCTCTTCATCAGTTTCTTCATTTCTACTCATATTACTGTCATCAGTGTCTTCTTGACTCATGCAATTTTCTCTTTCTATACTTTCATTATTTTCATCAATTTCTACACCTTCTTGACTCTTGTTATTTTCATCAATAACTTCTTCATCCAGACTATCATTACATTCAGTGCTTTCATTATTCAGACTTTCATCAGCTTCATCACTTACAGAGTCAAAATCCTTAACATTCTCATAATACCTCAAAAATAAGGTATCACTCATTCTCCGAATCTTTACAATAGGTTCTTTTACAACATCTTTTTCTGCAGTAGAACTTTGGTCACTATTGCATGTGTCATACAAAGAATCTTTGTCGTCATTTTCAGATTCTACTGATGTATCATTGTCTTCTTGGTCATTATTGGTATTAGTACTACAATTATACTGACAGTCTTCTTCTATATTTTCACTCATTTCAATTTTAGTGACATCATTTCTAGGTGCTGTATCATCTAATTCTGAGATTCTTTCTAAACTAATATCTACATTAATAATTTCTTTATTAGCATCATTGGAAAAACCTAAAAATGGTTCAACCTCTGTAGTTTGAAATGAACATATTTCCTCACTAGAAGTTGCATTACTGGCTAATTCAGTACTTTTTTTTTCTTCTTTAGGAAAGACTTCTTCAGTATTTGTTTCTATTTCAGGTGCCAATACTTCATTATTTATATCACATTTTATGCTATTATTGAGAATAACATCTACAGCAGATGTCTGAGCATTTTCTTTAGAATCTTTATGACTTCCTGTTTTATTATTACCTAAGAACACTATACTATCATTGCTTTTATCATAATCTTCAGATATAGTTGTATATTTTGGAATATTATCTTCATTTGTAACAGAAATAGGGGAAAATTTAAATATAGATTCCCCTCTATATTTAACTTTGAAAGGAGTACTACATAAAGGAGATTTTTGTAGTATTGGGGATTGTAAATTTCTAGTCAGTCTATGTTTGTAGTAACTTAGAGGCTTTTTCATAGAATCATTTAAACTATTCTTTTGTTTAAATTTATTTAGAAGTGATATGTTGTTGACTATGTTATTGATGGAGTCATTAAACCTTTTTGGAGTGGTTTTAGCTTCATGTTCTATGAGAAGTTGGTATGCTTTTATGTCTGATGTATTTCTTGTGATGTTTACTTTTTCATCTGAGTTTTCTTTATCAGAATCTGAAATTGAAAATATAATAGTTTAGTCTTCAACAATCTTTGCCATATCGCACCTTTTAAATAAAACCGTTACTAAACGAAATTATGAAATTTTATATATTAGAAAATAGTCACTGTTTTTAGATAGATGGCATTGATACCTCAATTCATGAAAATTTTCGTTTAGTAACGGTTTTACTTTAAAGGTGCGATATGGTAATGTAATCTATGACATTATTTAAAAAAAACAGGCTTTTACAGGCTGTTTGTTTGTAATGTGTGGCAGACCATTGCCTGGATTAAGATATATGATGGAGGGAAACATAGTAACCTGATAAAAATATCTCGGTACTTTTTACACTTTTATGCAGAAGCCGCTGACAAAAGCTAATATAATACTGTTACGCACCAGAATGAATGCCGGGTACATAACGACATTAGTTACTACTAGCGCCATCTCGTATCGAGCAGCAGAAGTAGTACAGTCAAGTACCTTCTAGTATTTTCTATGCTAGAATCTTCTAGGTTTCTCGACATCTGGTCAGTCGGGACAGGTATTTAGGCGAACTTTCCAGATGTTTCGACAAGAGAAGGTTCTGGATTTTACTGACCTATATAAAGACCGCATAGCTCGCGACTGAGTCAGAATTGGATTTGAGATACAAGCGAATACTTCGGAAGCGATCTTCAAGTGCGATTAAAGTGATCAGTGGTAAAGTTGTGTTTTAGTGAGTTTAAAGTTGTAAGTGTCATTTTTGGTTATTTTATCAGCTGTTTTCACTGTCACAAACCCAAGCTCGTAACAATACTTACCAGAACTGTCTGAATAGTTAACCTTTTTGGGTTTCACTGGCTTCCTTCTAGTATAAGTTTTCCCTTCACTGAAACCATAAATAAATTGTTTGAGTGCATATTACACAAAATAAAGGATACCTATGAATGGTTATTGGAAGATTGCAGTCCCCTATTAAGTAGCGTAGCTAGGAGGGGGTGGACAGCCCCAGGTGACACCAAACTGTTTGTTGGCTGTATTTTGGCTTGGTGAGGTCGATCAGAAGTGGGCTGCAAAAATTTTCATCCTGCGCATATGGTTGATCCCTTTCTCGAGGTTAGCCTTACCTAACTGGATCATTTGTCCCAGGTAGACATACTCATCTACATGGGTATTTCAGGACCAGGACATTACCTTGGTTTTGTCCATGTTCATTTTAAGACCCACTCTTTTGGAAGCTCTATTGAGGTAATCAAGCAATGTACTGAGGCCCTCCATAGTTAAAGTTTTTCTGTATAAATCAGTGAGGCGCGCGTGGAACACAATGCGCCATTGACCCGGGCCTGTTCCTAATCGGATGGCGAGGTACCCAACGCTAGCCGTCCATAGGCCCGCATTTAAACATATTTGGACTAAGACGACCCACTGAGCGTTATATTGGCAATAAAAGCTTTTGCAGAAGAACGATTCCGAAAGTTAGTTACCTTTACAACTATTATAACCATGATTAGTGTGTACTTACTTTTTCTGCACAAGTTTGTCAAACAGATCCACCTTGCTAGTCACAGACTCAGTCTTACATGGTAGGACCTCAACTGCACACGCATTTGATGAATTCAACAGCATATCGAACGGGTCCATAGGTTTGTTCACACGAATAGATTTGTCGGGAGTCAGATACGCCGACCGCGACAAACTCTCTCGACAAGGAGTTTCCACCTCTTTTACAATTTTTTTAACATACTTCCTTTTGCGAACTCTGTTAGAAGCAACTCCGTGAGCATTAGAAGATCCAACGCAAGATAATTCTCGCTTAGTTTGTTTGATATTTTGGATGAAAAAGGCATCGTAAGCTGAACTCTTTTCGTCCAAGTTTTGTAACAGGTCTCTGCGGTCTATAACAACTCCGGAGTCTTTTTTAGACTTATACGTTCGGCGCATTGTTTATAAAACTTAATACACTACATTCACAAGGTAATAAACAAAGTGTTTAGCAAAATCAAGCAAACATTTTTTAAACTTTCGAAATGACAAACCGAAAAACGCCCGAGTTTGAAAGCAATTTTGACAGTTGGTTCAACTTGACGTTTATGAGTGAATTCGAGATTTGCGGTTATGGTTGCGTTCCTCCTAACAACTATAGATTTCGGTCGTTTTATATATAAAAATAGAAACACCAAGGTACCGTATGTTTTGCAGCAGTTTTTAACTTTACACTGTAGAATCCTGATTTGCATACAAAAATCGCAGGGTATAACGCATAACACACTCACACCGCATCTCCGTGCAGGGTGGATTTCGTCTCTCCGGACACCACAGCGGGATGTGGCGGCAATGTGATAACCGCCTTAGATTTTGAGTTATAAAAACACACGGAATGTTTTAACGTATGCACGTTAGATTTCAAGTTGGAAACAAACAAGATTTATTTTGCCACTCCTGCTAGTTTTGAGTTTTGAAGTGTTTTGTTTGCCGCACTAGTGTTACGGTTCTACAAACTTTCAATAAGTTTATCTTTTAAACAAACTGAGGCAAGAACATGGAAGGGGTGTTTTGAAGTAGGTACTAGTGCTACGTTTGTAGAAACTTTTTGATGCACTACTCCATCAAACTCATAATACGATGGGTCGGCAATCCGACACTACTGCCTGGAGAGAGATCTGGCGCAGCAACAACGGCTTAGCGTGCTTTCCAAGCTACGGCTATATAACTTTTTGTTCTACCGCAATGGCGGCCTTAGGGGGTGGCGAGCAGGGCAACCACCCGGGGCCTCTTTTTTTTTTTTTTTGAT
>NDFZ01005330.1:539432-551362 GCA_002192655.3 Mamestra configurata
CCTCGCTACGTCAAAGAGGGGCGCACGGGAACACCACGCGCCGCCACCTCGGGTCCGGATGAATGGGGGGCGACGGACATCCCCAAGTCCGCCGCCCCTGGACCCAGTTAGGGGGGCCGGAAGAGGGCAGCGTATGCCCTCCTCCGACGCCCGATGCGCCTGCTGCGGGCAGGGAGAGCGGTTGTGATCTCCCTCTCCCTTTCCGCAGCCTCATTCAGAAGGAGACCACCGCGTCCGAGGACTCCTCACCGCCGACCATAGCATGAATTACGGCCGGCAGCGAGAGGTCACCGCCTACCACAGAGGTGAGGGCACGGCGCGGCTCCTCCCAAGCGGCACACTCTGCCAGCGTATGCCGCGCCGTGTCCTCCCGACAGTCGACGCAGTGGTGACACTTAGCGTCCGGAACCGCCCAGGGCCTCGCGCAACCAGTGTTAAGACCTTTTATATTTGAAATGTTTTATATTTTTAAATTCGATGACACAAGATCGGTTTACAATCATAGTTTATTGTGCTTTTATTTTAGGTACTCTTAAGAAAAAGCCGCAAAAGTAGTCAGGACCTTAACTGTGTGCAGTAGTGGGGTCCGTTATGTCGCGGACTCAGATTCAGATGGCAGCGCCGCACTTTGACCTTGAACTGGCCTTGCATAGTACAGTTTCAAGAGCATGCGAGGCCAGTTTTAATCTATTTTGTCACCACTCGACGCGCGGCCAATGTTTTTCGCATTTCCAGGTCCACTGAAGCGGAGACTGGTGGAACACAGCGTAGGTTAAGTGTTAGGATGCGTTTTCATTGAAGCTACCCTCAGCTAGTAACCGTTATATTACACAAGGCCGCGTGCTATTAAGTTTTATGAAAAAGTCCGTGCAACCCCACACCGGCACGCTTTTTTCTTTTAAGGATGTGAATTCATCGAATGATTTCTTGTGTGGAATGGGTGGAGCGAAAGGGCGTGTCAGACTCTTACTGACAAAAACCCATCCGTGTTCCTTCTATAGCCCTTTGCGTCCCAGGGCCGCGGTGGCTCTTTCGAACAAGCGAAGCGAAGTCCGGTGACTTCGCGAACATTGTGATTGGTCAATCCACGCTGAGTGAAAACGCACCCTTACAGTCGTAGGAAAAAACAACATAATAGAAAAAAGACATAGTTTGTGAAGAGTTTATATTTTTAAAAATACATTTCCTGTAATTATAAGATGATACACTGTAGCAGACTACACTATTAAAATACGGCTTTATTCTGAATATTTACACATTTATAATTAATTATGAACAATTAAATCACCACAAGTTGGGCAAAGATCATTAATCTTTGGCAGAATTCCTTTCGTTCATAAGTGCCTCTGACTACCTACCTTGGATAAGCTTGAAGATATAAAAATACACAACTTTTAGAACAGCGTGTCACGATAGTATCTTTTAACAATGGTAATAAAATAAATGATAAGCATGTTTTAACCTTTTCGCCGCCAACGTACACAAAACGCAATGCCTCGCTGAGCGCCAAGCTATAAATGTATAACTAAATATACAGTAAACAGTAGTGATGGGGATATCGTCATATCGATGAATAAGATTTGTACGCGTAAAGTTAAGATTTAAAGTTGATTTTACGAATATAAATAAAAACTGATTAAATATTTCCAGATTTTATTTTATTTCACAGTATCCTTAATAAGAAAAAACAGTATAAATTATGAGTATCAAAGAAACTAATACATAACTCAATTAGAACTATAAGGAATGGGGTACATCTCTATTTGTTTCATGATCTCATTCTTTAACTTCATATCAAGTTATTGGCACTGAGGGCACGTTGAATTCGATTCTGATCAGGGATGGGGTCTATGGTCTTTCTTTCTTCTATTTTTGTTTATTCCTGTGTTTTTTTAATAACTTCAGTCAACGTTTTTTACCGTAGGTATCTAAGTAGCAGAATTTTTAATTGTTTTTAAAGTGTTTTTTGAAATGGAAAGTAAGTATATATTTAAATTCTATCACGCTTGTAGCCGTGTACTTATCAAAGCATTGTTTTTTAAGTGTTGTTTCTGTTCTTTTCTTAACTCATGTATCGGTAGCGTTTACCCATCACATACATACTTACGTTTACATACTTATTGAATTCCTACTCTTTGATGAATAAACATTATTATTATCATCCAGTTAGACATACCTCAGAATTATCTTCTGGTTCAATGTTCTCCACAAAATACTCCGAGTCCGATTCCACACCTTGCAAAATTTTAAGAAGTTCGTCCGAATCAAGTTCTTCACTCATTTTTCTATTTGTTATCAAGTGAAAGAAAGAAAGATGCGTGCGCGCGAATCCGATTTTGTGCTGCACTATGCCAAAGTGACCTTGACAGCCGCACGCCTATGACGTCACTGACCAACTTCTATAGTAGTTCGTGGCACTCGGTGGCGCACAGGGGCATAGACGACCAATTGTTTTGTAGAGATGGGAAAATAACTATCGACAAGAATTGGTAACAACTTTATAATTACGTATCGGCATCTACCTGAAGGCCGAAATTCATCTACTATCCTTTGTAATGAAGTAGATAACTAAGTTCATATTTTATTGACCTCAAATTGTTTTCGATATTCGTAACTTTCTGTATTTATAAATATTTAAATGGTGAAATCAACCTTTCACGGCACATCACTGGCCAACTTGATATGAAGTGATTGGCGTTCTGAGGAAAGAAACAAAATTCGGAGTTTCTGTTTTTGCCGATTTTAGGACAAACTAGGGCTTATTTTGTGTAGAAAAATAAAAAACAGGGTAGTAGACAGTGCTATCTTAAATAATAAAATGAAACAAAGCTTTTAATCACAGTAAATTTATTTTAATGAGATAGTTAAAATGAACAACTTCTATAGAAGTTGTGGCGCTGGTGGCACGAAAATCCCGAACTTCTATAGAAGTGCTTGGCGGTGAAAAGGTTAAACCAATGGGTCATTTTATAATATCTTTAGGTAACGTTTCTTGTGATAACCGCAACAAATACTTAACAAAAAAAAAAACTTATAGCTCTGAACAAATGTCCACAAAACAAAGCTAAGTGATAGCTCTCCTCAAAATAATTGATGAACCAAGATAAAGAGTAATAATATTATGACATCAATGATCACCACTGTCCTAGACATCATGATTTAGCATCCAAATGATAAGTACTACAACGTTCAAAGAAACTAAATCAAAGTACAGACGCCATATAAAGATTGTACCTACGTAATGCAAACTTCTTGTATTGATTTACTCTTAATTAGTAAATAGAACTGATTACCATAGTTACGTAAAATATATACTTAAGTAGTTCTCAAAATCTTTGACAATATAAAAGTACGATTGTATTCCAGTGAGTTTTATTTAAAACGAATATGATTTGTAAATCTTCACATGCAGCACATCAAAGCTACAACAATCTCTCAAACTTTAATAGATTTTCAACTTTATCGCTAAAGCATTAAGCACTTCACACACGGCAGCTATGTTTATTTTAACATCTTCGTATCTTAAGATACAGAGCGATACGAAAATTTACATTTATATTTCGATGCATTTCCTTATAATACAATACATCTTCGAAAACGGTGTTCAAAAAGTTTGGAATGAAAGGAAACATACATTACATTCAAAGTCAAAGCATTTATTTCAAATAAGCCATTGTCAGGTACTTTTGAATTGTCAAAGTCAGTCCGTCAAAAACATGAAGCTATTTGCACGTTTCAAAGCATAGATCTCTATGGAGAAAAACGCGCAAGAAACTCCAGGGACACTCTTTTAAATCATTTTATGTTTACAAAAATCCTGGTTACATTAACCTTGTTGCTCTATATATGAGAACAATGTAAAGAAAGAAAAAACAATTTATAGTATCAAATATTAAAATGAGCCAGTGGCAACTAAGGGATGGATAACCAGTCTCCATTACCTGTTGTGTGTTTGATTCTTTAAGATAATTTAAAGCTATACTATATCCCGGGATGTGTACATTAATATACATTATGTCTGCCGTGTGTGAAATGCTTTAGGTTCAAGGTTGATTGGGAAAATTTGACGGTTTCGGGTAGCTTAACAAGGCGTCTGTACAAGGTAGCTTTCAAGTTCAAACTCCCGTAATCATTATTATTTTTTTACGGCCAGTTTCAATAACGTACCTACCTTTAATCAACTTAGCTACTAACAGTAGCTGAAACGTCAGACAAAGAAGTTTGTCGTCTGCTTAATCGGACATGCCTGTGGCGGCCTTAATAAAAATTAAAACCTCCAGCCAGGACTACAAAAACTTAAAACTAAGCGACTAAACGCTAAGGGATACCTACGGGCCGGGAAGGGTTGGATCGAACAGTGATGGTATGAGGGTAGTAGCTCCAGCTGACGAGAGTATGCCCCGGTCGGCGAATCTTAGAGATGCGGGAGAGATCGTATCGGGCGGCCGATGCGATCTTACTAATGAGTGCAGAGCCCGTTTTTAGTGCACTTGTCACAGAACTCTGTTGTCAACGTTGAGATCATGCAAACATGTCTTGCATGAGTAACAAATACGGAAGCCCAATGTTTGAAAGCTGTTCTATACTTTGATGCAATTCCTTTGAACGTCAGTGTATAATAGTCCACATTATCTTTTCATCAAAATTACAAAATATCACTTACAAAAATAAATAACAAAATCTTTCTCTTGGTTTTAAAATCAAACTATAAAATAATATTTACAGTAAGTTTTCTAGTGTAGAAGAATATACAAGTAAATGTTGCAATGATAATTCAAAACCAAGAGTTAGACAATAAAAGGAATGGCCGTAAGTTTGTAACAAAATACATGTATCGCCATAAGTACCTAATTCTTTTATCATTTTATACAGGAAACATAAAACTGTAAAACAAAAATATATAATCTAGTATATAATTTTCTATGTTTAGAGTTCAGAAAATGTGATTTTCTTAGCAACAAAGTTGAAATAGGTCAAATATTTGAAAATCCTTTGGTGAGTAATTTCACAACACTATTATTTTGTCTATGGCACCATTCCCCAATATTAAAATTGCCGCAACCCCCTGAATAAAGAAGAGTCCCTTTATTCTGATCATTTTAAGTAATGAACACATACAATAACTTTGTCACCTTATTTACCAGTTCTAACACTACTATAACATGATTTTTTTTATCGCATTTGGTCTCAAAATCCAATTATTTAACTATTGAACACTGACTGTATATTATGTTAAATAGCAAAAAAGTAAGTTCCATAAATGTTTCAAATGGTTATGTTATATTAGGCTCTATTATTTAAGACTTGGCTTTATGAAGAAGGCCAATTTTTTTTTATAACATACAA
Source organism: Mamestra configurata (assembly GCA_002192655.3). NCBI lineage: Eukaryota > Metazoa > Arthropoda > Insecta > Lepidoptera > Noctuidae > Mamestra > Mamestra configurata. The sequence continues at coordinate 544,779 of NDFZ01005330.1, forward strand.
TGCCCCAGTTACTACCGTGCAGCATTGTAACAATTGTGGATCGAAAATACATATATATTGCACATACATAATATACAAAAACGTATGTACTTACAATAAATACAAAAGGAGACCACCCACTTCTTATTAAAAGTTATGTAAATTACTCTATAAATCAATCACAAACCAGTTTTTCATTGAGAAGTAATTTGTCCAAGCGTATAAGAGTTTATTATCACATTTAAAGTATTTTAATTACTATCTGAAGATAAAAAAAGACTTGCTGGCTATATTTTATTGGCTCACTTTTGTACCATAAGAATATGATTTATAAGTCCCTTGTAGTTCAAAGTCTATGAATAAAAAATACCTAACAACAGATGGGTAGTCTAACCTTAAAAACTTTTAAATACCCAGCAAAATATTATAATATTCATTGTAACTCTACATTGAAAGCTAAACTAGAGAATGTTATCTTTGCAGTCTATTTAATTTTTATTATGTTGGTATCAGGTGACGAATTCTCAGTAAATTCGGCGTCACGACGACAATTTCAACGTGGCCTTTGTCGTCATCGCGATCAACGAAACATGGTCGTATGATCGCAGGATACTAACCAAAATAATTATTATATATTAAATAGTTTTTGCATTGTAAATATAGACAAAAATTTACCCACATTTACAGTGCAACAACTAAACACCGTACTAAAAGAACTTGTGCAGACGAATCAAGTAATTATTAAATATCACATGACTTTGAATAAATTCGGATGCACCTTAAGTCTATGAGAACACATCGATGGGGCGGGGTGACACTGTTGCCAGGTTGTGCGTAGGGCTGGCAAGTGGATCACTTACGTGAGATTCGTTCCTTTTAGCTTCGATCGTTGCTTGTTTCACAGCTTCTTTGTAGGGTCCCCTTTTTTTCTTGAGGAAGCGTGTCTGAAAAATGCAAATGCCGCATAAGTAAATATTGTTGGTGAAACCAGAGGCAGGCTAAAGGAAAATAGATGGCTTGTGTGATAGATAATTGAGTTATTATTGAAAGGAAATGAATGATTGCATGACAGCAGGCAATGGAGAATGGCATGTACCAAGACCAATGTAATATGGGGCAAGAGCAGATAAAGTATTGATGGGTATGATTTTAATATATTGTTTTTTTATTATCTATTTTCTTGAGAAATACTACATTGCATATTATTGTGTTTTGTTTCTATTATATTCTGAGTCAGGCTATAAGGAAAACTTACTGAAAACACATTACTATTTTATTATTCTTAAAAGCAATATTTATTATGCAATAGGTGGATGTGCCTTCACTACAATATTCACTTGTATCAAAGGTTATAAGATATGTTGGATAAACCTGGACACCCAGAAACTGCCAGAAATTTAATTGCAGCAACTTCACTTTCAAAAGTTATGAAAAAAATCAATGATAACTCACCTTAAAATCTTCTAAGAATGGACTCAAGCTATCACATGGCATGAGTGATGATGTGGTTGAAGCGTACCATGCCACATGGGCCTTTGACGTTGGAGTGACACTGAGGACCTTCCCCGGCCACCATGGAAACCCTACCACCTTGCCCCAGACCACGTCGCCAGGCGAAGCCCGTAATAACCTACCACCAACACCCTCAGTACCATTCGCTGGGAAATCTGGTACTACTTCATTCTCCCAGTCCTCAGAACCACTCTCTATGAGATCATTCTCACTTGGTTTCTCATTAGAATTACTACTTAGTCTCCGCAAGCTAATTGAAAGCTTCTGATTGATACAGTGCTCTTTAATATCACTAAAATAGTCCACTGATTCACTTTCTGTACATTTACTCATGTTTTCATCACGCTTCTTCTGATTTTTGTATTTCTTTTTGTGCTTGACCTTGTGCTTGTGTTTCTTTTCTAATGGGTCTAGTGGCGGACTTGATGCATTGTTGTGCGGTGATAGTGCTCCAACATGTTTTGGTGACTGCATACTTTGACTTTTTTCTACTGAGCTACTTTTTTTAGCCTGCTTTTTGGCTTTCTTTAATGCCTTTTTAGCTGCTTTAGAATCCGGTTTCGTTGGCTTCCCCATGTCACAGGAAACACCTGAATCCTCATTGAAATCTCCTGTTAGAGGTGGTATTTTTACAACTGTTCCCTCCCCTTCCCCAAAGCATATTTTAAGAGTTTTTGCACTTGAAAACATTGAACTAAAAGAAATATCATTTTCGTCTTTTGTGTCTTCTTCCTTGTCACCATCCATGTCATCAGAAACACTGACAAAAGCCATTTCCTGAGTCACAGTCTCGTTACTAGATTTCTCACTTTTAATTAGCTTTTCACTAGCCTTATTGGAATTTTTTGTTGCACCCCTTACAGCACTTGAGATTTCGCTGGGATGCAGCCTCGAAAGCTTGGGTATTAGCATGGTGCCCATCAAATACTTTTTGTCTGGCCTTGATGACTCAGAGAAGTGTGGTGTATCGTCATCAGATTCTAACTTACGTTTTTTAGACACGTCTACGTTTTCATTGTTCTCATTACAAATCCCTTGGCAATTAGAACATAAGACCTTCCGAGGTCTCAGTCTGACGGTCATCTTTTGCTGCTGTTTGCCCTTAGGAGCAGGCTTCTTCGATCTTTGTGAGTTTTCGCCCTCATATTGAGGTTCTTGATACGTGAACCTTTGACTAACGGAATGCAACTTATCGCTTTCATTTTTAGACACAGCCTGTTTGGAGAGTGCTGGGTTGAGGCTATAAACTCCAAAAGGCAAATTACTGCAAAAATACAGTCAAATTAAAGTAAATAGCAATAATTTTTCCAATAATCGATAAAAACACATTCGGTCATTACTCTGTTACCTACCCTTTGTTGGAGTCCAGTAGCACACCTTGGAACTTTTTATCGTCAGTGCAATACGATACAACAATTAAATCGGCTAGGGCTTCTTCTACATTTACTAAAATCTGAGAATTCTTTTGAATCGTCATATCGGCTGTTGCTACGACAGCCGCCATATTTTGTTAAATAAATCATAGACAAGTCAAGAATAAGTTGAAAAGAGAAACAGATGAAACCTTCATGAAATTTTAAATTTGTGTACTGGCAACTGACTGGCTATGCTAAAAGTATTTTGGTACCTCCTTGTTTTCTTTTTTCTTGTATTATTGTGAAGTATGGTCTACTATTATGATGAATTTATGATCAGTGAAGCCGCCCGCAAGTACCGTAGTCTTGTCGAATCTAGCGGAAAAGTAAAAATTTAATTCGACAATTTTATTAGTTTTCCAAAAAGGGAGAAAGTTCATATTTTCGCCCAGCTTTTTATAAATGTACCGGTTGTTGTCCTTTTGTAATGTGAATTCTGATTTCCGCTGACATTTGACAATATGACAGAGCTGACAACTGACAGTCTGACACTTGACATTAACGCGCTTAGGCAGTTTGCGTTCGCGAACCGAATGCTACCTACTATTTTCCAGTTGTTTTATCGAGTTCGTGAAACACGTACATCTTCTATATTATTACTATTATTACTAGAAATTATATTTCGCTCTTCAGGAAATTAAAACATACTGCAGTAAGTAAACTACACATTCCTTTCACAGAAAACGTATCTAAATATTGCAATTATTAATTTTTTAAACGCGGCCTTACATAATCTATTCGAAATAAATATTCTGCTATTCAATTCTTGTTTGCAAAACGGCATTTTTTGCCATGGTTTTATTTGTCTGTCGTATATTCAAGGCCATGGAATGTAATTTTGTTGTTGTCTTAAGTTGACTGACTGCTGTTTTAATATTTTTGTTCGCACTTTATAAATACGTGGATGTTGGAATTAATTTTCCTCGGCAGAAAATTAGGCAGGTAATGAGACTCTTGACATTCTTTGCAAAAGTCCTTGAGGGCTTAAAATAAATTGTATAGGCTAGAGAAAATATTAAACTAATTATTCTTTCTTTGTTGAGACAGCATACCACAGAGTACTACTATAATACTGCAGCATACAGAGTGCCCACCACATTTAAACATACTAGTATTTTATTATCTTTAGTTATGCAAATGACTATTGCGAAAATATTATTGGATTTAATAACTGGTGATTAATAATTAAATGTTGTATCCCAACAGGTCATGGCAACGGAGAGATTAGACATTACCCAGCCCCTCTGGGATCAGAGCACCTTTGTGGGTAGATTTAAACATTTTGCATTTATCTCGAATCCTCTCCTGTCACTGGCTTCAGAAACTGAGTTACATGCTGCTAAGGACTTATATTTGAAGTATAAGTAAGTATAACAGAACATTACCATAGCATTACATTTGTATTTAAATTATATTATTTATGTCACAAAGAATAGAAGACAGCCAACTTAAGCTTATTGCCACCAAACAGGAACTCTTCCATTGTCTGGATTCTAATGGAACAAGTCCTTGTGACCCTAACAACAAAATAGTCTGTGCTGATGCATTTTGTAAATAAATGTTTACAAAATCTCACTGCTGAATTTTTTTCAGTTTTTAACACTTGGTGCCCAGAACTCAGCATATGGGTCATTGATTTTGTACTGTGTTTGTGAAAATGAGAAAACAATAAAGAACTTTATTATTTTATGCTTTTCTTAACAATAAAACTGTCTCCAACTAATAATTAGGTACCAAAACAAAGCTTACTTACTTGCAAAGAGACAGAGTTACCATAATAAAAAATTTAATTTCTGTTCATATCAAATCATGATTGTGGTTACAAGACTAAACTAAAACTACTTGTTTGTACCATTACTATTTGACTATTAATATATCTTTTGATAAAGTATAGATACTTTAATACCCTATTTTTGTGGCCCTTAATTAAACAATTACTGTTTTCTCAACTAATTTTGTTCCAAACCTTACATTTTTTTTCCTTTCCTCTAGAATAGGCCAGGAGCCAGCTGGCACAAAGTATGAGCAACTAGTAAGAGCCAAGCAGCTGTACGAGTCGGCCTTCCATCCTGACAGCGGGGAGCTCCAAAATGTGTTCGGCAGAATGTCCTTCCAGATGCCTGGAGGTTGTCTCATCACTGGAGCCATGTTGCAGTGGTATAGGTACGTTGTTTTATTATTTTCTGGATAATTGGAAGATGACAAAATAATTCAATTTCTGGTCAGATGTGGCCACTTGGCCAGGTCACAGAGTACTTAAATTTTAGCAAATGGGTTCGCTGCGCGTCGGTGATTTCGCGCAGGCGCAATTCAATGCTGTGTCGGTAAAGGGTTTTCGAGGAAAAAGGAGAGGCTTCTGCTCAGTAGATAGCCACATTCATGAGGAAGGCTATAGGCTATACGGGAATGGAAAAAAGGGCTATGCGCGTACGAAGTCGCGGGCAAAAGCCAGTAAGTTTATACTTCATGTTATTTTTTTTTTGGCTATTCCACCACTGGGCAAAGGCCTCCCAAAATCTTTCTAGCTTTTCTTTTACCAAGCCATCACAAACTTCATGTAAGTGACTTAAAAGGTGAGTACGAAATGCTGGTTTTCTTAGAGGTTAAACAAGTCATATAGTTAGTTGCTGCAACTGCATAACAAGTTTTTTTTTATCAAATAATAAGAATAGTAGAATAATCAGAATTATTTTGCAATCCTTTGATTAAAAAACTACTCCTCTTTTTTATGATTATAACTAACTAGCTTTTGTCCGCGATTTCGTCCGCGTCGAATAGTTACTTTGGGCAGCCATTTTTATTTTTAAGATACTAATTTTTCAAGAACGCTTGGACATAATATGTTTTTTTCTTTTATCAATGTACGAACCTTTGTATATAGGCACAGGCAGGTTTTATTTTCAGTAATAATGGATACAAACTTTCATCCCCTATTTGTCTATGTCTAAGTCTATGTCCTTCTCCAAGGTCAAATAATTCTCTATACCAAATTTCATCTAAATCGGTTCAGCGTTTAAGCGTGAAGAGGTAACAGACACACTTTCGCTTTTATAATATTAGTATGGACAATGTATGCAAGCATGTTTATTTAAAGCCTCCATTAATTTTAAGGACTTAAAATGCAGTTGCAATGGCAAACGGCCAATATAGGTCAAAACTCGCATAACGTAGCTGTACAGTAAATACCAAATAATAGCTTTTATGGCCGGTTGCTAAGTGCCAAGGAATTTTGTCAACATTGTGCGATTTTATAAACTACACAAGTTGTATGTCTAATTTTATGAAATGGCTAGGCTACCTGAATGACTTTGCGCGTAAAAGTCGACAATTATTTTACAGGAACGTGATTAGTATTAAGAGGTTCCTCTCCAGTCTACTTTTTATCCTGGTACTACGATCCTAATAGTAGACTTCATGTCGTTTTATTGAGCTCTTAATGACTAGCGGCGGCTCTAGGCCTGACGAAAAGCAGCGCATTTTTTTTTTTTTGTGGTTGCGTCTCCCAGTTCAACCTATAAGGTTGTCGACTGCTTAACCGGGCTTGCCTGTGCTTATAAAAAACTTACAAACTAAGCGACTACACGCCAAGGGCACCCCCTGTGGGGTACCGGCCTTGGCTTAGGGCGTCGCTGGGGGGAGGACAGCTAGGGACGGGCTGGATCGAACTAGAATTATTAT